>MQRK01215053.1:35990-60130 GCA_001938485.1 Girardia tigrina
CGACGCACCTCTTTATCTTGTTTTTCGAAATTTGGCGTTGGAGTACTGAAAAGAATAAATGGCAACCTAAACGTAGAGAAATATCAAAAGGAAATAATAATAAATGAAATAAAAAAAAAGTTTTGAACGTTCCGACAATTTATGAGGTCTGCAACTTCGTTGAATGAGAAACAAAGAGTCACTGTTTGCCTTTTAGCTATGGCAGATAGAAGAAAACTGCCTCCACTAATTGTTTTTAAAGGGAAGCGCTTTCCAACAGAACTAAAAAATACTACTGGTGTTGTTATTAAAATATCAGAAATTGGATGGATGAATGAAAAATTAACTTTGACATGGTTGTATATAATACGGGGTTCATTTACCTTTAGTCGACGTCTGCTAGTTTGGGACACTTTTCGCTGCAATATTTTGCAGTCAGTTAAAGATTTTTTTAAAAATAAAAAACTGTGATGGCTGCAATACAAAGCGGGTGCACTTAATTACTATAACCAGCCGATGTGACATGAAGTGCACCACTTAAAGAAAAATATATGGCTCTCTATGATGATTGGCTTGCCAATGGTGACCACCAATATACTGTTGGAGTCAACATGCGTGGTACATCAAAGGAGAATATTGTTGCAATGATAAAATAAGCTTGAAGTTCTTTGTCTCAGGAATGTATTATCAAATCCTTTGATGCTTGCGGTGTTACTATAGATCAGTGGTGGGCAAACGGTCGATCGCGAGCTGTTTGACAGTAGTTCGCAGACGTTAATTAAAGATTTTCGACTTTCTGGCCAAATTAAACTCGTAATGAAGATATGAGTGGTAATGTAACTCATCAATTTGACGATCACATACAAAACTGCAGCTTCTTTTGATTACAGTTTGAAGAATCAATTGATGTAATTGATACTGCACAATTAATTATGTTTATAAGAATGATATTCTTCGATATTTCGATAAAAGAGGAATTTTTCCGATGAAAGGTACGATGTCAGAAGAAGACATTTTCACTAGATTTATTACATTTGCATAGAAAACAAAATTGCCTCTACTTAAGTTGATTTCTATATCAACCGATAGGGCACCTGTAATGGTTGGTCGAAAAAATGGATTTTTAACATTTTACTGAAAGAGTCGATTGCAGTTAAATATTAAAAATTTTAGTCGATCGCAGTTAAGTAAAAAAAATTTAGTCGATCACACAACGTTTAAGGGTGTCCTCCCCTGCTATATGTGATCATTAGGATTAGCACGTGGGATCCGTGAATATCTAATGAGCTATAACCCCAATAATGATACACGTTCTTTTGTAATAATCATAGAATGAGAGGTTTTGTTGTAATAAATGTATAATTAGAAGTGCTTTTTATTTTGTATTTATTATTATTTTTGCTACTTTTTCTTTAAAATTAATATAGATTGATCCCATTTTGGAAATAATAAAACTGGAACTTTCATTCTAATACTAATCAGAATTATTACTATTTAAGGAGGTGCGTTTATTAAACCGAGGTAACCAAGAGAGTGCGTTTAATCAAAAGGTTGCGCTAATTCGATAAAATACGGTATATATCAATATTTATATATCAATAATTGAAAATATTTTATTGTTTAAAGTGTTAAAATTAGAACATATTATAGCACATATTATTGACAAAAATTAATTTCTATTTAAAACGTATTACTATTTTTATTTGTTGTTCAAATTAATATCTAAAAATAATAAAATAAATGCTAAAATATTTTTTGAATATTATTATTTACAGATCCAAGAAATTTTTGTCACAAAATTTATTTGCGCTCTTTTATAAATACTCTCGCAACATTTATCATTCTTATTTTAATATTTAATTAAATTCATAAAACACAAATTTATTTTTATTCATTAAGATGGGAAAAATTTGCTGTATAATGAATAATTTATATATATTAATTATCAGTTTTCTCAATTTTCTATTAAATAAAATTTTTTGATGTATGATTTTTAATTTTATTTTTATTTCATGTATAAAGTTTGTATATTTCATGTATATATCATTTTAAATTAATTATGGTGTTGTTGTCTTTTAGCCTGATGGATGGAATGGTCTGGTTAAGGTTTTGTTGGACGGTGAGGCCGATCTTGTCATGACATCATTAAAAATCACTCCAAATCGAAGTGAACAAATTGATTTCAGTGTACCCTTCATGGAGACGGGCATTGCCATTATAGTGGCTTTGAGGAAAGGAGCAATTTCCCCAACTGCATTTTTAGGTAAGTTTTGTTTAATAATTTATCATATTTTTCATAAATTAGAATTTTTTATGTTCATATTAGTATATGAACATATTTGACATTAAATTTCATGATGTTGATTATATATCTATTTTTAATAAAATAACTAAATTTTACTCATAACAAAATTCATTTTCTTTTCAAAAAAGTCCATTCAAAAATATTTTACATATAATGTCCGTTTTTTAAATGTATTTTAGAAAAACATATTTAATATCTTGTGTACAAAAACGATATGAAATCTATTTCTCTGGCCTGATGCTCAAACTTGACAACGCTTTCGGGTACCAATGGCATGAATCTTTGAGGTAGGAAAGAAGGTATTCTCAATTCTGCCACTCTTAATTCTTCAGGCAGTTTGTAAAATAAAATCACTTCTTTATATTATTAATAACCGTTGAAATCTGTTATTTCTAGTGTTAGAGAAGATAGGAATAAGGTATCTCCAAGAGTCAGGCTCAATGTGGTATTTTCGGGTTATTTCGTCAAATGCGCACCACATTCTGCAATTCTGGAATAAAAAATCACTGCTTAGAGAATGAGGTTTTTATTTTTTTTTAATTACTGGAGCATATAGGTTTTGTGCTTGTTAGTAGATGAACGTTTATATTTAATTGACCTTATTAAATTGTCAGATTATAATTTTCAGACTGAAAAAGGTTTTGTAGAAAACCATCTTATTTAATCTTTCTTAGCTTTACGAAGATAAGATAATTCTTTTTGGTTTAGACGTAGAGTGCCAACCAAAGTATTTCTTTTATTAGACACTTTTTTTCAAGCGAAAGACCTATCAAAGACTATCTTTGGTAATATGGTGTCTACAATTCTAAATATCGCTTAGTCAAATAATTTACTCAGGGGAATTTTTAATTAAAATGTAAATAAAATTATTTACAAGATAATTTTTTACCTTTAGTTCAAGTCAAAATTTTTGCAATTTTTTCATATCTTTAAATTTTTAATTAAATTAAAAAACACTTTTGCAATTATTACCCCATAATATCTTTAATAATAAAAAACTTAAAATAATCATTCGTTAAAACTAACTTTTATAAAACTACCATTAAAACACAAATATAAAATTATAATTGCTGATGATGGAGTATAAAACTTTGGAACATGTACAATCATCAATTTCTTAAAAATCTTTAACAATTTTTTTCAAATATATATCGTAATGGAAGAAGAATTCGGATATATTTTTTTCTCTTTCATTAATGTTATTGAATAATTAGATAAAAGAGATGAATAAGATTTATTAGGAACAGAATAGACACCAGATTGTTAATGAATATAACTAATTGTTAAATTATTCCATGTCAATAAGTATTTTTCTGGTCAAGTCCAAAATGAGTGCTGCCGAAATTATCACGTGGAATTTGTTGTACAGATGCTGATTTCCCTGTTTAGTCTGTTACTAAACATTTATCGGATGAACTCGCAATGCAAGTTGTTTAGGTGCCGGCAGTTTGATGGAAATTTTTCGGCGAGAGTGCCAAGTGAGACAAATTTCCAGTTCCGGCTAAACCAGAAAACCCGAAAAAATGGATAGTGATCCGGTTGGATGAGTCACAGGAAACGATGGGGAAATCAGCTTGAAGATTTTTCCAATGCGACTAAAATCAGCAGTCTTCGACTGAACCAGAATACTTAGACATTGAATAGGAACAATAGAGTTATATTATTTCAGTATATGTCACATCATGCTCTGTTGTTGGCAATTATCGATTAATTCTCTAACTACTTTTTCAAAGTTGTACGATGAAGAATTAGATTTGAAGTTGTCTTTTAGATTATTGTACGTTCGAATCTTTGCAGTTGAAAATGTCAATAGAAATATTATTTGGATTTCATAGCTACAAACATTGAAATAGCAAATATCACAAAACCGTTCATAAATCCGAATAATTGCTATTGTCCGATGAAATGGCATTATTTGATGCTGAATTTCATTCTCATTGTCGCGTGGTTTACGATGGACATCGTGAATGTTGGGAAACATTAATTCAAAACATCCGAAGCGATAAATTTGACATATTTGCTATGTTCTGAATTATTTTAAAAAGAAATTAGAAAAATATTTCCAACCTTCTGTTATTTAATTCATTTTTTGATCGATTCATATAATAGAATCAATTATAATTATTTTTTCCATATACTGTCAAGTTCATTTAATAATAAAATGGCGGCATTTAATAATATGTCTTTGTCAAATTAATAATGAGATTTATGTCTCATAACTCTACAGAAGTACTGTATTGAACTTTTTTATGCTTTAATATGGTAAGATTTATTATTATTTAATTAAAATATTAAATTATAAGTAATTAAGTAAAATAAGTAATTAAAATAAGAGTAAAAAGCTTTATTTAATATAATAAAATCTTATTTACAAAGGCCATTTTAATCACCGAAAATGTCCTCTCTTGCCATAGAGAATCCCAAATATTTTCGATAATGTCTGAAATATTTGGTGAAATCCCTATAATCATCATTTTCTATGGCACTGAAGATGAAGGATTTCAGAGCAGGAATTCTTTCGGGCTGCGACATTGAAGGAAATCCCGATGATGTCGACAGTTGACCTCTGACATCTCGTTTTAATTTAGAAAATACCGTCTTTATAGGGTTTTAAAATGGTGAATATGGAGGCAAATACACCATTGTGTGTAACGAGATGATTCCCTTATGAATTGGAGCGTTTTCCTGTATGAGCCGGTAATTGCGTTCCGCAACAGAACCACGGGCCATTTTGATGGTAAATAATTTACCATCCAGAAATCTTGATATTGTGTTTCTGGAACAACTGATTTCTGTTTGGGACAGGAAAACTTGAATTTCTCTAATGAAACATTGGGAATTTTGTTCCACGAAGTCGATGATTTTCTGTCCAATTTCCTCCGTGATCTTAGGCTTCCTGTAGCCTCAAGGCCTTCAAGTGGTTATTTGACCCGATCTACAGTATCTAGAAATGATACCAGTGGCGGCCGATTTACCTATCTTCAATTGTCTAGCAAGAAGAAAATGATCTTCTCTCCTCTTAAATGCATCGATTTTGTGTTCTTTATCAATTGTTGCAATTTTAAAATTATATAAATATCAGGATAATAAAAACTTTATAAAATTGTTAAAAATGAATTTCATTTAAATCTAATTAAATGCTTTTCTTTAGGTTTTAAAAAAAATTTAAACTTAATTTTAATTGTTAATTTTAAAAATATAAACTGGTCAAATTATTATTTTAATTATGTACGAATAGGCAATCATTGTAAATATACAAAAAGTACTAATCTATATATTGGTGGGAGAATCACCATTCTAATTTCAACATACTCAAATCAACATACAGCATCAATACATTCACACATTCATACAATATATATAATATTTGTCTAAAAAGTGTGTTTGTTTGTTTGTTTATATATGTGTTTATATGTGTTCATATATATGTTGATAAAGGGGGCATCCGTAAATGACGTCACACATTTGGCGAGGGGGCAGAATTTTTTGACGAAATTTGACGTGGGAAGAAGGGGGAGTTTTGGAAATGTGACGTCAAATCGAAATGCTGAAGTATTTTGTGAAAGAATTCTGTGACGAAGTGTGACGACGGGGGGAAGGGGGTCAGGCTTTTTGTAACGAAATTTGACGAGGGGAGTTGGAAATCTGCTAAAATTGCGTCATGTCATTTATGGATATCCCAAAAATACGAAATAATGGAGGAACAGTGAGTGAATCCGCGTAAAATTGAGATAACTCTTCATAGACGGTTCTGTCTGTACCGCGCCTTTGTCGAAAGGCTGCAGGAGCCGATTTAAGTGACTGACTGTTAAATCAACACAGAATTTGAAACAATAAATTATAAATTATCATAATTACGATTTAAAAATTAAAACAGAAACTTTCAAAGTCGAAAATTCAGCTCACCCGTCATATATGACGGGTATTTTTCTAGTTTAATATATTCCTAACACATAGCATAAAATATGATGTAAAAACTTGAAAACTTACACTCTTTCTGCAACATTGTAAACCATTATTTAAAATTGAAAGTTTCCAGGAAAATGATTCTTTAAATTACGCTCCAACGATATCGTTAATAATTGAATCAAAATCTAAATACAATAATGACTGGAGTCAAAACGGTAAAATCAAGATTTTCTGCTTCTTAAAAATGCTTATTGCCATAAGCTCAAAATTGTAAAATTTTATTATTCTTCTTAATTAAATATTAAAAAATATTTTTTATTGGAACAAAAATTAAAATCCTTTTCCACTTTTAAAATATTATACGGAATGAACATGTTAAAACCAATCACCATAAATATTTCAGAAGAACCTAAAATAATAATTATTATTTATAAACATTTTTTACGTTTTTGAAAGCATAAAAAATACATTAAATCTTTCTACAATAAAAGAGTTTTGCATCATAATACCTTAATATTCTTGTTTTTAATCTCTCTTCATTGTTACTTTATCTACGAATTTTCAAAGTTTTTACCTTTTGATTAATTTTTGTGATCCGATTTAATCTGATTTTGATTAAAACTTACTTTAAACATTTTCAAGATCAATCTCTATAATCTTTAGAAATATTTTTCTTAGTAAAATTAACTTACTTAAGTTTAAATTAGTATTAATTAATGTTAATTTATTTCTATGGTAAAAGTAATCTTCATAACTTTCAAATGTGAAAAAGTAAAGGGACATTGAAAGGTTTTTAATTGAAATATACCTTTTAGTTTGAAGTAACTTCAGGGTAGATTAAAAAACACCTTCCACCAAATATACTTAAACATAAACGTTATACAAAACTAAACACCATACTAAACAATAAATATGAAATACTGTTAAAAAAGAATTGAAGACCATATGTAAACGTACAAAATTATACTAAAGTAATTTAAGGTATTTTATAGTAAGAGCAAGGTTTTTTTAAGGTTTCCAGCTGGGTGTAACCTAAGAAAATGTGTGTGTACAGTATAACATTTATTTTTACTCAAAATTTGTTACATCACACATGCACACTGGATTTAAAGGGTTAAGAACAAAAGAATGTTTTATACTTATTAAATAAGTATACAATGATAAATGACCTTGTGTAGGAGCGTGTATGTGCGAGAGGGAGAAAGAGTGGGTGGAAAGCAGTGTGTATTTATTTTAATGAACCCATGATTTACCTCTAAATAGCTGAATTTTTGGGTGTACATCTACAAAAGTTGAGTGTAAATTGTACACCCAAAATGGCGTTAAAAAACCCTTGTAAGAGACATATACCATAATAGTTATTAAAAATACTAACAGTACTAAATATTTTATTGATATGAATGCAGGCCAAGAGTTAGGAAGTCGTACATATTTCCTTGAAGTGTCCTAGAAAGCTTTCATCTTGTTTATATTTTGAAATCGTATTGTTGGTTTATGGACTATAAATTTGTTATCCTAAGGTCATGTTCATTGTTGCGCTATCGTATGACATATTTTAACTCTTAAAACCTCCTTAAAAAGCCTGCTGCTCTATATCACATGGAATTGGAAGTACATATTACATTGAATATGAAATGATGATGAAGCCAATTCAAATATTGTTTATAATGTTTATAATTTAGTTTACAATCATCCTATGGAAAGTATTTAGTATTTTGATTCAGATAGAGTGTATTCTTAACTATTTATTTATTAAAATATTTAATTTATATAATATTAATTTCATATTTTTTTAATTTACTTTTTCACAGTAATATTTAATATTTTTTTCATTTATAAGGAATTCAATTTGATTTTAAAAATAATAAATCTTTTTTTTGTTATTGTTTTTTTTAATTTTCAATATAATAGTTAGAAATCATTTTTAAAATTATTTAAATTTGACAGATAAAATAATTTAAAATTTAAAATTCTGTTGGAACAATGTAAATAACAAAATCTCTATAAAATATCGATTGAGCTTCTGGTTTGGAATGACTCAATTCTTATAATAAAAGCGACACACACATTACACCATTTAAAATATTCCTCACAAAATTTATAAAAATATATTAACTTAAAATTGTTATTTCTAATTCAAATTTTAAAATTGATTTTTTAAAACTTCATTATTATATTAGGTAGGAATAAAAGTTTTGTCAATAAATTAACATTTTAATTAAAGCAAAAAAGAAAAAGAGGTCCTTTTCATTAATGTAATCACCATTAATTTCGATTATTCATCTTCTCCGCGGCCTCAACAAACTCTAGAGGCAAGATAAAATTAAATTAAAAAATTTATTTACAGTTTTTTAATCTTCCCGTATCCTTGGTGCTAAAAATCACACCTTGTTAATCCGTGCCATATTATGTCAATATATGTTTTTTATATACTTTTAATTTAGCAAAACACAAAAGGTTTCAAAATGGGGATGACGCTGACTGAAATCGCTTGGCTTGTCAAAGGTTAATAAGAAAATTTAAAGCAAATTTGGCACGGATTAACAAAGTGTCATTTTTACCACCATTGGATACGGAAAGGTTAAATAACATATAAAATTTTCTTTCTGATCTAATAATAAAAATCGTAACAAAAATATCTAAAATGTTTGACTCTAATTAATTATGTAAAAAAATGTTAATTTTTTCTTTAAAAAAATTAGGATTTTCTTATCATTCTAATTATTTAATTGATTTTTGCTTTTGGCGTTTTTATTAAATTAGTGTCATGATTTGTTTATACATTGTAAAATGAGATTTTTAGAACAATTATTGACAGCTTCTTCTGGGGCCAAATTTCTGAAAGTTTGATATTTTTTTCAGATTTTAAAAATGTATATCTTCAGAAAAATATTTTGTTATGGAAAGACATTAAAAAATAATTCTCTTAACGACAATGAATATTTACTTTAAAAGAACAGTAGCATTTTATATTAATTTAATAAAATTAAGGAATAGAAAATTCCAGAATTAATAAGTCAGAGTCAACGAACAATACAATTTATGTGATAAGATATATGAAAGATGTAAATCTGATTAAAAATATAAAAGAGGAAAAAACACATTATATATTTATAGTTTTACGTATTATTTCAGCAGCAACAACAATTAATAAATCCAGACTATAAGACGTCTATTCTAGGCTTCTGTTTCATGCAGTACTTTGAGTAAGTGAATAACGGTTGACTGAACCAGTGACAACCTCTGACATTTCCACCGACTGAAGTAACCTCTCTCCTACCGAATAACAATCTGGCTGTAAACAGTAGATAAAATTATCTTGCCAACCTTTGCAGCTATAAAATATAACAAAAACATGACTTATTGTATTAAATAACACATAATCATGTTTTAAATTAAGCTTAAAAGCAAAACATAATTAGAAAACTTTATAAAGATAGAGCCCTATATGCATAAAATCTTTGGTGATACATCATTTCATTTCATTACCGCAAATAGAAATTTTTAATACAAAAAAGACTTTATCAAAATACATTATCTTCAATTTTGTCGAATTAATCATCATTTCCAGACTTAACTAACAATGCGATATTCGAATCTGTATATCAAAACAATGTTAATGTAATCATGCGATCATTAAATCATAAAAATGCTTTCAATAATGTTTAAAAAATTAATTTTGTAACATTCGTTTTAGAATCATAAGCGTTTATCATAATTATTAACATAATTATTAAATTTTAAAATATAAAATTTTAAAATTATTAGGTGTACAACTAATTAATTTCGTATTTGTTATCACTTTTATACTTAAATAAATGGTTTTTTTAACAAAAAAATACGAAATGAATTAGTTGTACACCCAATACTTACATAAATTTAACCCATATTTTCAATGTTGAATAATATTACTATTACTTTCTTTTTGATCGTAATTCTGGATTTGTTTACAGAGATAACGACAAGTGTTTCTAGTGTATTTAACATTACTACTAATGACAGTAATGTGACTGCGGAACTATAGCGTTGGTGAGGTGTCCCTGTGTGGTTGGGATGACTATTTTTATCTCACTCTTGAACATTATTGTCAAAGTCCCATGGATAAACACAGTGGTTATTCTTGCCAGCGATCCACAGACAAATTTAAGAAGATTTTGTTTTCCTATGGAAGATTGTTTTCTCTTTGTTTGAAGTGGGTGTTATTAACAATCAATAGTCACTTGTAGCGAACATGAGATGTGAACTGAATACTTAGAGATTATCAACATCAGACATTTGATAAACACTGTGACACATCGTTAATATTAATCATGGCAGAGATTTAATTAGGTTGATCGTCGTTATTTATTTTTGTCACTTGATTATTCGAAAGTTTCCACTCAGATCCGGACTAAGTTTCTTCTACAATTTAGAAATTTTTGATATCGTTTTCATCGATGTAGCGATTTCAATCGTAGAGTACTCAAAAACCAATGGATTTAATTAAGTTTCTGTTTCAGATTTTCTACGAGAGGATCTGCTTGATTTCGATGAGGTATGAAGGAACTTTTTCCCAACAGACATTTATAACCCAGCGATACAGTTGTCTCTGGTGATTGGGCTGGCTATTTTGTTCAAACATTTCAAATAACGTTTATTGTAGAAAATAAATTGAATAATTTGCCACTTCTTCTCGCAAATATGGTAAATTGAATGATAATCACTGTTTTCATAACACTGCAGAAATGATTTCACTATGCATCGACCACGAAACAATGCTCGGACACATTGAACTTATGTTCGAAACTGAACAAATTCGTACTTTCAATTAGCAAACGATCTTGAAATTTCGTATTTATAGAGCACATAACTTTCAAACTGATACAGGGCGTTTCATCTCACAACACCAGAATACGAAATTCTAACCTTAATAAAATTAGTTGAATTTAATTATCCAATGAAATAATAGTTGAAGATCTTTTAACAATTGCAATTTTTATAGAAATTTAAATTACACATAGTTTCACAAGCATATGTACACAAATACATACACACGACACACATATGAACATCAAAAATACAACATTTTTAATACATACATCATTAAATGTCATGATTGCAGCCACGTGCTGCTGTTAAATGAAACACACTACAATGATCATTAATTATCTTCAAAAATACAACAACCATTACATTTATTTTGATAAACTAAGCTTTTTCTGTTTGGAGAAAGCTTATGATTGATGCGGATTCTTTGATAATAATTAAAAGTAGTTTTTTCCATTCTTTATATAAGCTTACTTTCTATATGTATCCAAAAATTTAGAAAACTATTTTTGAAGGCTTCTTACTCAATTGATATTCTCCAAACTTTGCACACTTACTCATTTTCAACAATAAATGATAATGTGAAAATTTGATAAAATTTTTTTAAAAACCCATAATTGGGAAAAAACAGTACCATCGGAATTCTTGAACAACATTGATTTAAAAAGATCTACTTATAAATTATAAGTAGTTTGTATTACACAAAAAAGTAAAGGTAAAAAAGTATTAATAAATATTAATGTTAATAAATATAATAGTAATTTTCACTTATACAAAAGATAACAAAAAAATTCTCTTGGCCAAATAGAATTCTGCCAGTATAAAAATCTATGTAAAATTTTTTTTGATTTACTAGTTGATACATCGAACGGAAGATTTCTTTATTTTTAAATTGGATTAAAATTTCTGATCCAATATTGATTATTTAATAATTGAACTTATATTGTTAAATTATAAAATTTTTGGCTGTTTGCCAAAAGTAATAATAAAATAAATCTGTTATTCTTTTTGTTCTGCCTTTAATTAATTCTTTTTATGTAATCTGTTCTTTTTTCTTTTTGATTTTGAACTCATGCGTTACATTGGAATGATGATTAGGTTAATAAAAAATAATAAAGAAATGATTAAAATTAAAACATGTTTTTAATATAATGAGTTTTTCAAATAATGAGTTACTTCAATAATTATTTCAATGCTTGAACTATTCCTTAGCTTAAACAAATTCTCTAATAAATTATAAAAATACTTGATATTCAATAATATTTTTATTAAATTATTATCAGAATTATTTTCATATTTTATAAAGACGAAGAATTTCAAAATTTTGTAAGAAATATTTAAATATAAATTAAAATGTATTCTCTTCAAATAGTAAAGTAATATTTGAAGGGGGTAGCCACCACAGCTACAAGGATTACTGGAAATATAATCACAATAATACATTTCAATGATTTTCAACAAAACAATATTTTAAGATCTCTTTCTAATTGCAATAAAGGATTTTAAAATATTTTTTAATTACTAACATTTTTTTCTAAATTATGAAATTAATCTACATATGAGTATGAAATATATATAGTATTTATTTTTGATATTATTTTTATATGTTCAACATTATTATTCATTTAAGACATTTTCCTCATACAATCGATAGTTATTTTCAGTTCAGTGAATGTTTCCAGTAACTGCTATGATAAACTAGTTGGAAAGAGTAAGGGAAACGTTCAAGCATTTAACTAAGTACTAAAGTTATTTAAATACAATCAATAATGTCATAAAGTTTTATTTGAAGAAATAACGTCAGAAATTTTTAGAATTTGCTTTCAGACATAAGATGTTACTTCTAATAAATTTTAAAAATTGATTTTATAAAATCTTCAATTCGTTTGTTTTCTATTTTTTATATTTCACATTAAAGTTGTTGTCTATGATCAGAAATTTAAATTTCAATCTTCAATGGACCTAATCTTTGATTTTGGACTTCTTCACAGAGATGACAAGAAGTTTGCACAATTTATTCTATGGTTTTTGAAAACGAAATTAGAAATCTAAACGTTAAATTATTTACACTAAAAGCCTCCAGGAGGCGCTATCTTGTTAGTTCGATGTTAATTTTGAATGATAATGAAAGGTAACTGATTGAAATTATTCACGTAAAACATACTTTAAAATGGTGTTAAAATATAAATACTGTTATTCTCTCCTGGCATATGATGTAGTGCCTTCATTCTTCAAATACTTTTATACCCTTCAAATAAAAAAACATTATTTTATTATATTTTTGACTCCAATTATTTTCTCTGAGCCAGTATCATCTGGTGGGCAATAATTTCAGTTACCACAACAAGATGGTTGGCTTTGTGCAACAAAATACAAAATTAGAAATAAGTAATATAATAATAATTAAATAACATTAAAAATAATAAAATTTTAAAATTATTATAAAATATGAAAAATCAATAGATTAATACAAATTTAAAAAATCATTAAGATAATTACAAGACAACTAACCAAAGTTGGAATCCGGTTAACGAAAAATAATTTCTTTTACTGATTGGCCTCACTGTACCGCACAAGAACGATTACTGGAATTCAGTTAATGACCAAGAGTCTTTTGCAGACTGGATACAATATATCATACCTCAAACAATTATCAGGAGGAAAATAACAATTACTTTACTTACTGTTTCTCTACAGCTACTATATAACACGCTAGGCGGCAATTATCACATTACTGGTTCAACCAATTTATTCACCAAGATCTCAATATTATCTGCTGCAATCAAACTCATCAGATAACGAATATAATTTTGTTCAATCTCATCCTATTTAACTTTCAACGACTTTTATATAATTGACTACAAGATAAAGTAGCTTAGCATTTATTAACACTATCTTCAATTTTTCAGACAATATTGCCTTCTCATCTTTCTGTTTATAAGAATTTTCCATAATAAAAGTCCAAAAAAATAGATAACGTTTATTTTTATGACACAATCAAATAGTGCATGTCTAAAATTAATCACACTGATTGATTTAAACAATCTCAGGAGTTTTTATATATTCAGGATCGTTTGATATAATATGATATCGATATAAATAATTATATGTATTTTAATTTAAAAAATATATAGTTATTAATTATTCTCACACTGTTAATTTGTTGATAAGTTAATATAGTTTTGTAAATAATTGTGTATTTTTTAATTTATATTATTATAGATAAAGTGATTTCTTTACATAAACAAGGTGCTATTGAGATCGCTTTTACTATTTATTATAAATGTTTTTTCTTATACCTCAATTTGAAATTTCTAAAAAAATTTTATTGATACTGAAATTAAAATTTATTGTTTGGTGGGTCTTGAATATATTTAACGACATTTAACACAAAATATTCATTTGCTGATTACATTTCGTTTTAGTTTATCTATGTATTCTCACATAAGTACGCAAATTATTTTTATACGTTCAATTAGAAAAATAAAAAAGAGTTTTAATTTAAATTTATATTTTTTTAAAAATCAAAATAATATTTAATATTACTGTAAATCTAAATATTTTAAAAACTAAAAATTGTTTTAGTTAAGCCTAAATTTTATTTTTAATAAATCCAGGCGCGTACACAGAGAGGGATTAGGGAGATAAATCCACTCCGAAATATTTGAATTATGATCTTAATTACATAAGAAAAAGGTAAAATGCTTAAGTTTAAAATGTGATCTATCCAAAATAATAAATGTTTTTCAAATTTAAAAAATCCCACTCTGAATAAATCTATTTTAAATTATGTAAATCTAGATTAGAGAAATGAAAATTAAATAATTTGTGTCTTTTCTGTCTTTTCTCATTGATTTATTTATATTTGAAAATTGAAAATACTTCCTATCAAATCCAAGAGACCGACGATATAGATTATTGAGCTTGTATAAACCATATTAATATATCGAAGAAGGAAAGATTGTCATGAAGAAACAATGTTACCGTACTATTATCAAAGAAAATATCAAATTAATGGCGATCTAAAGCGCAATCTATGGCATCTATCTTTCATCAGATCTTCAAAACAACATATAACAAACATGTAATCTTGTGTACATCGTCTTTTAAATTGTCTTTTATTTGGAAATCTTGTTTTTATATTTACTCTATGTATGTACATAAAGTCCTAAATCAATGAGGACTAAATATTCTCACAAGGCAACTTCCAAAACCCAGATGTCAGAGAGATGCAAATCTTCCATAAATTCCGCATAAGTTTGCCCTTTAGAGTCGTACTTAAGTTTGAGAATATTTATTTTAAAACAAAGATTTCAAAAATAATTTTGTATTTTATAATTTATTAATTAATAATAAAATTTGGATAAAAATAAAAATCTGTCTCATTTCATTTTATAATTAATAAATGCAAATTAATACTTTTGATAAAATTATAAATTAATTGAAGCAGTAAAGACTAATAAAAATTTAATCGAATTATTTCCTAGGATTAATTATTATCAAAACGAGTAATATTTAATTATTTTTGTTTCTATGTGGATTCTTCTATTAATATGATGCGAAAATCGATATTTACCATAATTTTATTGTAAACATTTAGGATAAAATATCCTATTATTAAAAAAACAATACGAGATTTATAATTAAACAAATTATTAATAATATTTTATTAATCTTTTTATAATTTTGATTTAATCAAATTTTTAGTAATACTAGAAAGATACAGTATTGTTTTTTAATTTACGAAAGAAAAATATTAGCAATTTAAAAGACCTATCCTACAATTTACCCCTTCGTTTATCTAAAACAAGGCTTGATCCGACCGATCCCCGAGTTGCATAGTGAACCGGACGGAGTTAGCAGGGCGCAATGATGAATATTCGGAAATAGAGTGCTGGGATGTATTTGCTCAATTTCGATTGTTTCAGACTTTTTTTGCCTGAAATATAAACCATGATTGTCTATTGAAGGATTCAGAATTGTCTTGTTGATTCTCGAGTGTCATAAAGACAAAATTTGTAGAATTTTGATCGGTAGATTTCATCAAGAATTTCTTGTTTGAATAGGACACACTTCTAATTTCACTCCACGAAAATCCGATTCGGGTGTCAATTTGTCGTTACAGTCGAGATATTTGCACTGAAAAGCAAACGAGACGAGCAAAAAGCATGTTTTTGCAGGACAGAAAATGTCTCCCTTGAGGATATCTTGTCGAACCTGCAGATAGAAAAGACATTGTGTAGTCTCTTGGATTAATTCTTCTCCAACGTCTTCAGAATAGTAATTCACACAGAATTGGAATTTGAGATGTGACTTTCCGATTTAATTTATGCCACGAAACTATACATTTTGTTTCAACATGAAGTCCGAACAATCATATTTCACATATATTTAATATATTTAGAATAACTTGATCAAACAATTGTTTGCCGGTCGTATTTGAGGCGAAGAAAAATGCGAATTCCGAATCTGCATTCGATACTTTAATTGTAACTTGTTTAGACATTTTGAATAAAAGAAAAATCATCGAATACAATACGTGATCAAAATGTCTTTTTTATCGAAAATCCCAAAATCGTCAAAAAATCGATTACAAAAATAAAATTGTCACCATCCACACTTTCTGAGCTAGAGAAACAATAATCCAAAATATCTCAAGTTCAAAACAAATGAAAAAATCACAGCGAACAAAAAATCAATAAAACTGAAATTTTGATTGTAAATCAAATCGACTGATGAAATTTCAAATTGATCGACAAAACTTCACAAAAATCGAATCACATAAATTAATAGTAAATTCAACTATAATTTTTACTCGGCCAATAAGAAACAAACATAACATCTCGACATACCGATCGATTGGCTTCTAACTATCGAGTGATATGACTCATCGATGAAACAAAATGGCTCTTTGTTCGTATTGAAAAACCAACTCTATTCAGAATATTTAATTAAGATTTGTATATATATATATATTATATATATATATATAATTTTTTTATTTAATTATTTAATTTTCTTTCATTTAATTTTTCTTTTTTTACCTTTTACTTCTATATCAATAATATATAATTAAAGTGAATACAAACTTATCACAGATTGTCATTCATACGGGTTAATGAAGTCCGAACCGAGATGACGACAAGGAGAGGTACGGGATTCAATTTACGTAATGATAAAGATAATATACAAATAACAATAATATCTGAATCCCAAACCGGGCTTATTAAATATTTTCATTCACAACTCAAATAATGATTGTGTGTTGTTCGAGGACCCCGTAATAAAATTAAAATGATATGCAAATATCAAAAGTCTGTAATGAAAAAAATGCATTGGACTTTTAGACATTTACTTATAGATTTAAACTTTATAGAAACGAAAAAAACCCCAAAACATTTTATCACGTAATGTTGTTTATTACACACAAATTTATCATAGATTCAGTTAATTATAATTAATTATAGGTGAAATTGGTAATCTATAAGCAAATGGTTAATGGTTAAAGAGAATATTGTTTGGGAATGTATTAATGATGGTTTGTTTTACTTGTTCATTGGGTACTTGAACCAGACAACCGCAATGAAAAAAAACTTCTTGGTCTATTGAGATATTGTTAACCCCCTCTAGAAAGACATCATTAATACTAGTTTTATTCCGCTTGAAGAAGTTTAATTTCCCCTATCAACATTAAATTAGGGCTCATAAGGCTGTTTTACAAATCAATGCTAATAAATGAGGATTTTCATATAAAGAAATATTGAACTGACATGGAAGAAAAAAGATGGGTCTTTTTCTAACATTTATATATACATTTATAATGATTTCAATGACATCCAAAGTTCAAAAGTTTCTTCTCGGATAAATCGAAAGCTATTTGTGGATTGTAAGTTAATCTTTTTTATAAACATAATTATCAGATGTATAAAACCTCGTACATTAAAGAGACAAATCTTCATCTCAACACCCGGTTTAATGATTATTCCCAATCAAGTCGATCGAGTAAGGTTCTTGATTATTGGTTATGTTGTGAAAATAGAATCTCTTCTATTTCAAAGAATGAATTTACACGTTATGATATTTTTAGAAATTAATGTTTACACTGTAAATTTTTAAAATTTATACTGTAAATTTAAAAAAAAGTATTAAAAAACACATAAAATAATAGAAATATAAAAAGACTTCACAGAAATCATTGTTTTTCTTTGAAAACTAAAATAATAAATGTTATCATCAAAAATTATAAGAAAAAATATTTTAGAAAAACTAATAAAACATTTCGGAATCTTTTATTATTGTTTTTAATTTTCAAACTAGAAAGCAAAATAATTCTATGAATATTATTTCCCAAAGGAATGGCCACAGAGTAAAGCCAACAATAAAACATTTGGTTAAAGAAAAGACGAAGCGACAAAGGATCATAAATAATCTTTATTATATATTTTTCAATAAAACTGATTGTTTCTTTCTTGTATTGTATTTTATTATAAATAACAAAAATATTCAAATTTTCTCTTAAAAAATCTTTTTTTCATTTTAATAGTTTTACCTTAGAAATTTCGTGGTTTTTCAAGATGTTATTACATATATATCAAGCTTTTTTAGTTACTGATAGATTATCACTATAGAGCTGAAACTTTACGAAAATATGAAGTCACAATACAATGAAGTCAGCAATCCAACCATGTAGATAGAATAGAAGGTCAGAAGGTCTTTATTTTGTACGGTTTGAGAATCACGGATAAAAGATGAACTCGTGAACAATTAACGCTACCTGGAAACACTTTACCATTATCATCTGATCACTAATTATTAAAAACAGCCTTTTATCATTTATTTATATGAAATACAATAAGTACCGGAGTAGTTACTTCAGTATTAATGATTTCGAAATTATATGATTATAAAGATAACTGAAACCAAATGCGATCCCTGAATTAATGTTTAAACGGCACTCTCAACCAATTTGTTAATTTTTTATTTATTTTACGTAAGAGATCACACCGTAGTTCATTATTACATATATAAACGATAGAAAATATCATAATTAATAATTTGATGATATCGGTAAAACCGTCGAAATATATTATCTTAAACTATATTTTTAAATGAAGTTATTTATTGTATTTTAAAATTAACTAAACTTAAAATAGTCAATGGCCGCAGTTTGGTGCGTCGCATCTCATCTGATCTACGAAGTCAAGCTACCAACGGCAGCGTTAGTACTTATTTGGGTGATCGATAGGGAAATCGCGGGGCCATTGACTACAGGTCAGGTCAGGCAATCTGTCTGCTACAGGTACCATGTAAACATGTAATACTTGTCCAGTGTTCGAATAGTTGGCGACTAAACCGGATGCCTCACCCAGAGCAACCTAGGTGAAGGGGTGTGTGGACACCTAGAAGGATGAAAAACAAAACTTAGCAAAGGGCGGGTGAGCTCCTTGGAGCTAACGGCCATCCATACCTGGAGAGGATATAGGCGCCACCAGCTTCCTTGCCTACTGAGACACTCAAATATATATGCAAACCCAAGCCATATGCTTGTGCATAATTGAGTGCACCCACGGCCCAAAGACTACGGTACCAAAAAAACTTATTTTTAAATTGATGATTGTTTTACAAGTAGTTTTCATTAGTTTGTTTCAAATTTGTTTTTCAAATATTTTTATAAAGGATTTAAATATCGATAATTATAAATTACTGGGGCATTGAAATACAATCTTTTGAATTCTGTAGTGAAGGTACCTTACAAAAATGCTTTTATTAGGAATTTACAGATTTTTAAAAGTAAAAAATGAGTATTTAAAATAGAAAAAAAAGTCTTTGGTAAAATTTTCGATTGATGTAAGAATATAGTTTTGATCTTAATTTAAACTTTATTGTTATACTTCAAAGAACGAAACCCTATTAAGAAAGTATTTTAAATTATTTATATATTTTAGGAAATTATGGAAAAATACTATTTGAATTAATATTACAATTTTAATAAATTAGAAGACTTTTCTGAGTAATTCTTTGTTTACAGAGAAATCAGTTTAAGAATTATTTGTATGAAGTGAGACTTACGATTGAAAGGACACATACCATGTAACATCTATAATATATTGAATGTTTATCATTATTTATAAAAATACATATTTTATTATGATTTTTATTAAATATAAATGATAAATATTGATATTTTTAGAACCTTATGATTATCCTTCCTGGTGCTTGATTCTAGTTTTCAGTGTTCACGCTTGTGGAGCTGCTCTTTTTATTTATGAATGGCTGAGTCCACAGGGTCTTAACAGGGGAAATGCTTCTATTGGAGGTAAGGAATATTAATTTAATTAAAATTAATTATATATACATATATATATATATATATATATATATATATATTTCTCTAAAAAGGATTATTTATATATTTATAATTTGTTTAACATTTATAAAAATACAAAATTCGGTTAGATTAGAGGGTTTACCTCTAAAGTCATTAAAAAAAAATAAAGAGCATAGTTAGGAATTTTATTTTACTTGTATTTTTGTGAGAAAAAGGATCACAAAGGAGGTAAAGGATCAAACTTTGTACACAATTTTACAATCATCTCTCACATGATATAAATATTCACGTATACTCTACGAGACGGCGTGGAAGCTTCATGTTCAATATACGTTGCTTGAACTTTACAATATTATTTCTACAAGCCTCAAGGTAGAAATTATTTTTCAAATTTAAATGACCTTTTTCATATAATTTACAATTCTTTTGTAATAAAGAAAATCAACTGCTCAATGATCTGTTTGGTTTTATGTTTTTTCTGCTTCTTAATTAAGACATTGCTTTTCAATTAAATCATATAAACAACATAAATTAATTTACCCTTCATTTCAATATCTGACAGAACGTTGGAAGTTAATACAAATTTTTTATTAATAAACTTTTTTCCATTTTAAAAGTTTCATCTAAGATATTTTATTTTTCTACAAGACGTTATTAAATATGACGATCCTTTAGTTCCTGATAGATTATCAGTTCAGAGCTGAAACTTTACGAAAACACATAAAACCTTCATAAATTTGTTTATTCCTTTTATTGTCCGTATACTGTATTGCTGATTTATAATTAGGAATTTTAATTTTTATTTAAATAATCATTATTATGATACCATGTAAATATAAAATGTAAATAAAAAGAAATGATGAATAATGATTTCCACTTGTGGATGGATATTTCAAAGGCAATTATTAAAAATATTTTTTACATCGGATTATAACTATCAGTCATCAAGGAAAAACAAATTGGGTGTTTAAAGTTTTATTTAATTAGTCAAGTGGACATACAGTGGCTATTTGGGGATGATGCGGTATATAGAGATTTCATTAACCGCATCATTCACAGAGATCCTACTGTATCGAGGGAAACATACATAAACTCTTTTATTCGATCAGGAAGACTCAATAGGACAAGAACAACTGTACCGAAGCCGATCAACGAGAGAGACAAACGTCACCAATGTCCAGTAGAAAGATGCTACAAGGAGTTTGCCGAAAAGAAGGAGCTGAACAGACACATGAAAAGGGACCACACGGTGTCCACTTCCGCTAATCCTGATCAGCTAAATGAGATACAACAACAACAATTGCCATTCCCATGTAAACTATGCAAAAAATCGTACAAAACGAAGGGGTGGCTGACCAGGCTCCTCTACCGGGATCATAAATTGGAGGAGACAGAAGAAATTGGAGAACCGACAATGACACCAGCGCAAACGAGTACAACCACAGAAGAAAGAGTCGTAGAAAACCTCAACAATTCAGGCAACCAGATTCAATCCGTGACGGACCCCCCGACTATCTCGACAGCAGTGGAAGAAGCGATATGTACTGAAGAAACACATCTGACTTTTAGGATTGCAGATCTAACTGCAAGGGGGGAGTTCAGATGTCCCTTTCGCGGCTGTACGAAGTCCACGAATACAGCCAAAGGTATGCAGAACCATGGCTATACAACCCATGGGTGGTCATTTCTCACAGGGAAACCGAAAAGATCTCGGAGACCGAAACTATCCGACCTCGTAGGAGGCCTATCGGGGGGCTGCTAGTGATTCTTTAGTTTGGGTGGACCCTCTAAAGAGCCTTGAGGCTCAATATCATTCGAAAGAGATGGGAGGCCCATTTAATTACTCTTATTCAATCAATAACCATTATATGTACAAAAATATTATGTGTTATTGTAATGACTCACATTTCTAAAGCTTTGTCAGTGGCACACACTCATAATAACGATATGAATACACTCATCACACTGTTGTCATAAAAGATTGTCGTAAAAATATGTAACGCTAAGGGGGAAGGGTCAGAGTTTTTATTTTATTTTTATTAGCATTCAGAAACTGTCATAATTTATTTTTTTTTAAATTTCAGATAATTATTTTCCTTTTATATAGTCTTTTTGAAAACTGAATTTGAATAAGTCAAAAATATCTTTGAAAGTTTAAAAATATTCAATCCATTGAAGTCTTGTACAGACAATTGACAGTTTTGATACATTCCTTATAAGTTATCTTATAAGATAAAATTTGATTGTTATCAATAACATATACTAATCATCTTATCAAATAAAGTAAAAAAATACAATGATCAAAAGCTTCGTGCAAGAATTCATTATATTTGTTTTTGAGAAAAAGTGAAAAAAATCTGCGCTAAAAATGACTAATTTCTACTAAAGAACACTTTCCTATTTGTAGACCCTTAACAATTGCTTAGTTTATTTATAGATAAAAAACTCGAAGAGAAAGAAAAATTAATGTTTATTTATTGTGTAAAAATTAAAGATCATTTATTGGTAAGGTCGTCGATTATAATGTTAATATAAAATTTTTCGTCGTGTCAAGGTATTCATGAATCGCAAAAATAAATAAGAGGAATTTTATGACATATCCAAACTCTCCAATACCGTCAACATCAACTTAATCAAATGAGTTTCCACTGATAATTTCTCTATGAACATCTGATAAAGTTGAAACAGAAAGAAAGAAACTTTAAAATTGACCAAAACAAATCGAATTTCAACAAAAAATATGTACTATTAATGCGGATATTATTGGACTAAATCTACTAAAAAAGAGAGATTATTTACTGTTGCTGAATAAAGTAAACTGAGAGCCCCAGAAAAAAAAGAAATCGGCTATGAAAAGGCAATTTCATTACGTCATAATAATCAGAGTCGTAAAAAGGAATTCAGATTGCAACAGAAACAAAATAATGAAGAGATCATGAATAACAACCCTGAACCAGCTGCAAAGATGTACATTCATTCAACAAAAGGTAGACCCACAATTGCAGAAGAGCAACTGAACGGAAACCGTGCCTCCACGTTAAATTTAGAGTCACAGAACAGAGTTTTTAAATTAGCACTATTCAGCTAATGTACTTAAAAAGGCCTAATTGAATTAGTCGGATAATTCGAAACAATTTCATTTACTGGATTATTATTTATAAAAGAATTGTAAGTAGATTTAATCATTGATTTAGAATTTTTAAATTAAATTCATTTCAAAATTATACAGGTGATATCTAGTCATTTAACTAATTCAAACAAACTCAAGAGAGAACAAAACTTTTTATTATCTTCGACACAAATTCGAAATCGATTTTTTTATTGTTCCACTTGATAACATCAACAAATCGATCGACACTTTTCTCCTTTTACCATTTTAGTAATTGAACACAGTATTGATTTATTTGACACTTTCCATTAGTTTCACAACAATTGACCATTTATTTATTATTTTTACATAAAACGTTTTATTTTATTCACAAATTTTTAATATCTCGTTTGTTAACACTTTTTTTCCATTAAAACATTTCTTTATGTGGGACATTTAACAAAACACACACATACACACACGAAAACTCACACACACACACATTGATCGATTTCATAATTAAAAAACACATTCACAATCAAACACACATTTCCATTCATAAGTAAGGTTGCCAGATGTCCGGTTTTGAACCGGACAGTCCATTAATTCAACTGGTTGTTCGGTATAAAAAAATTATAAAAACCGGACTTACATTTGACGGTATTTCTCCCGAAGCTTATTTCCACAATCTTCAAATATGAGGTATTCGTATTTTTTTATTTTTT
>MQRK01215053.1:122165-144385 GCA_001938485.1 Girardia tigrina
TTTTAAAAAATTAAAAATTATATAATAAATGAAAATCATAAAAAAAGTAAAATATTTATTTAAAAATAAAAAAATATCTTTAATGTATCTAAATAATATTAAATATCTTAAAATTAATAATGTCAAGAAAACAAAAATATTAAATATTTATTTATAAATAAAAATATTTTTAAGCAATTTTAAATATTGATTTTGAAAATAAAGTTTAAATAATTTTTTGAAAAAATTTTCGAAATAAATTTTCAGGATTTTAAAAATTAAATCGAAAAGAATTTAATGGATTAATTTGGGTCGAGATAATTAAATTAAATTAACAGGAAAATTTGTTTTAGAAATGTGAATTGTTATAGTAATAAATTTGATTTTAGGACAACGTGACCTAATTAACAATGCTTCACACGACACTCTCCCAATAACTGTCAAAATGCTTACACAGAATTTTGAAATTATCAATATTAACATCACATTTACATTTTTTTCCTATGTTCTGCAATATTACTCTTAATCTCTTTTCGACCATGTTCTTGAATTCGTTTACAGAGATGACGGGTAATCTCTCCAATGTATGTGGCATCGCACCCATTACATTTATATTCATAAACAATATCAGAATAAAGTATTAAAGATGTAAAAGATTTATTACTGAGCATATTTTGAATTTTTTGAGATTGTCATAATGAGGAGTTAGTTTAAATTAAAGTTTCGCCAAAATAATTTATTATTTTTTTGATTTGAAAATTTAAAAGAAATAAATTAAAAAATTAAATGTAAGTAAAAATATGATAAATAAATACTTATTTAAAATATGTTTACAGTAATAACAGTTGATATATTTTGATAACAGTTATGAAATAAGTTTAAATAAATTTTAAATAAATAATTAACGAATCAATATTTAAGAAATAATTTTTTTAACAATGGTCTATTGTAAATTTAAATTAATTAGTTTTTATGATAAAGTTTCGTAGAAAAATGTAAAATAATTTAAAGTTTAGACTTTGTAAAATTTTCGATAAAAATATAAATATAATCTGAAGTTTAATTTGAAATATGTAAAATAATTTAGAATTTGAATTTTGTAAAATTTTCGTAAAAAATGTAAATATAATTTGAAGTTTATATTTCGTAACTTTTCAAAATTTAGTCGAAAGAATTTATGAATTAATTTTGGGCGAAATATTTGAATTAATAAGAAATTTGTTTAAGTATGTTGATTGTTGATATTAATAAATTTTTGTGGTGTTAAATTATGACTTTAGAATGTGATAATAATGAAAGTGGCATAAACGCAACTTACAGTCATATAATTTTCAATTTAATTTATGGTTAGTTGATTTTAAAAATGCATTCTTTAAAGCAACTTGCAATGATTTAAACTTAAACATTATATCACGTTCTCATAAAATTCAATACATTAAACTATAATGCATTTGTCGCAACTATTTCGCATATGATTCCCAAACATTGTTTTGACCATATCAATAGCTGCTGGCAAAGCTTAAGTTTCTCCTTTTGTGTGTGGTTATTTACACTTTTCGATTCTGTAAGATTTTAAATATGATGCTAGTAAAGTATTTGATGGAATATCAACTATTTTTTGAACGTTTGGTTTTGTTTAGTTAACTCATCCAATTTTCATTGGAAAATTCTTGGGGTTTATTAACGTATTTAGAATGTGTTATTTTAAGGTGCCATTTTAATTTTAAATCTGTAAATCTGATCGATAAATAGTATGAATCGTATTTTCTAATTTTTGAAGTTCTTCTTTCCTGTTCTTTTTTGCTTATATTGCAGCATCATTATTTTCATTATAAGTGGCTTTCTTATAACCAATCAAAAATTTATCCATTTGTCTGAAAATATAACCATTATTAATATTGTCAGTAAGAATACAAATCAGAAATAAAAAATATAATAATTTCAATTTTAAAATATACACAAAAAATATCGTTATTTAACCAGCAATAAAACTCTAGAATTTAAGACTTAAATTGACTTCAACTTGTCAGAAACTTAAATTTTAATTTTTTGGAAATTTCTTTAGCCATATAATTTATTTTAAAATTTAAAATAAATTAAAAAACATTTATAATAGTTAAATATAATTAAATAAGGATTTTGATACAAAAAAGTTTTCAATTGATGATATTTGATATTGTTCTTAAAAAATTAAACTTCTAAATTACTTACTATTTAGTCATTACGCTATTAACAATATTTGTTTTATTCTTATTTAGTACTTTATTTATAAACATTTAGCAATCATTTGGAAAATTGCTAGCTGTGGAAAATATTCGCGCCTCCCCTAAGACTAGTCAGCGCCTCCTTAGAGAGGTGCGCCTCACAGTTTGGAAAACGCTGTATTAGAGTGACTAGTCGTACATCTTTGTACATAATCTCTGAATTAAATTATTAATCAGTGACCTGAAGATGACGGTTGATCTGTCGAAATATGTTGTCTATAAATATATTTTATAAGTACAAATTGTTTTGAAGAACTGCTAAAATGTTTTTGAAATCAATTTTAAATAAAGTAAAAGTAAAATATGTCACTGTGAAAAAGTATCTGTGTTTTCAATAATAATGCTTTTCCAAAAGACGTTTTCGGTTCTTTGAGTGATAATTAAATATGAATTAATTTAACACAGGTATCTTTAAAAGAATTCAGAATTCGTAAAACGTTTTTTTCAGAATGGAACTCCAGTAGATTTAGTATGAAAAGTTATAATTCAGAGAGAAATGTGAGACTTCCACATTCACATCATTGTTTTATACCTGGGAAAACAAAACACTTTAATCGTATTACCAGTAGCAAAAACAGTTCTCGTAAAAGCCCCAATCCGTAATTGTGGGAGGCCTTCAGTTATATCTAATTATACTCCAGTTTATCCTGATCAAGTTTTGCGTAAAGACGCATGATAGAATAAGATTTACGTTGTCTTTTAACATTTCTAAATGATATTATCATCTGGAAGAATATTAAGAAATTAAATATCTATTTTACTTATATTTTTATACGAATAAAATACGTATAATAAAAAAATCGGAAATATACTGTAAAGCTTTTTTTTCCTCAACAACAATACAAATATGATATATTCTATATTTGTGGTTAGTCTTTTTGTACTGCACTTACCTTTTAGTTTTGATCTCAAGAAAAAGTTATAATCATTACCCTTTATAAATAGATGATCCACAGTTTCGTATATAATTCATGAAGAAGTAGGATTTCTACTGAAAAATATACATAAATGTATTGAAATAAAATTCATTATTCTTAATTTAAGATACATTATAAATAATTTTGAAATGATTTTGATTCTTTTAAAATCGTGATAAATTATTATATTACAAAAGTAAACTGATATATTAAGGAAAACTTCAAAGATCAAAAAGATTTTGGATGACTGGTCAGTGCAAAAAGCAGAGAACTCTAGATAGTACAAATAAGAAGCTCGGTGTAACTAATTTTATCAGTGCATTTATTTTACTTTTGGCAGGAATGTTACTATGTTCTTTGATTTTACTATTAGAACATGGTTTTTACAGATATCTTAGATCAAAAATAAGAAAGATAGATAGGTATGGATGTTGCCAGTTGGTCAGTATAGTAAGGGTTTCTAATCTTTTAATCATCTCATTATTTGAAACATTGTTTTCAGAGTATGGGGCAAATCGTATCATTTGACCAACCAACAGAAAAATCCAACATTAAAACAAATAATAATAATAACAATAATAATAATAATAATAGTAATACAATGAATACATCCTTTACGACAGATTCCTGCAACTCATCACAAAAAAATTTAATTTATGAAAACTCTGTTTTAAAGGAAAAGGTTCAGAAGCTCGAAGTAGCTTTGAATTATTACAAACAAATGGATGGATTAAAAAAGTGAGCATTTTTAAAAATTACATATTAATAATCAAATTAAAATTAAATATTTTTGGTAACAAAAATATTTGTAAATAAATGATGTTAAATGAATTTACAAATATAATTTTTGTAATTCTTATTAGAAAATGACACAAAACATATTTGTTTGGAACGAGATGATTTTTAATAATAATTTTGTGTTTCATTTCTTATTTTAACATAATAAAATATTTATAAATATTTTTTTCGGTTATAAATGATATTTAATTTCAATCATTCAAAACCATATTTCAAACTTAAAAATTTAACGGTAATATATATATATATATATATATATATATATATATATATATGTTTATTATATGTTTAATATGAATAAAAATATTAAAATACACTAAACACTATCACTTTCATTCTCGCAGACTAACCATCATCAATTTTCTTTTAGGGAAAACAATAAATTTACTCTATCTTTCTTAGATTAAAAGGTAACGGAGACATATGATAAAGGTAATTTAAAGCCAACCTAAAACTAATAATTTTGATGAAACTTATCCTACTCAATGCAATCCACTCAATTTTTGCCTTCACATCAAACCAAAACAATTTGAAATCTCATTTAAATTTCGTTATTCACAAATATCACCGTTAAGACAAACGTATTTTATTTTTATACTTATTATTAACTAAGATTGTTTTTTTCATAGATGATGTTTTGTTTTTGCCTCATATCCAATTTTTTTAAAGATAGAATTATTGATTTTTTAGATGTATTATAAATGTCTATTTGATAAATATGTATATATATATATATATATATATATATATATAATATGTATAAATATTATGGTCTTCAGGATATTTTATGGAAAGATGTCTTAGTTTATTTAGAAGATATTTTGATATTTTCAGAAACGAAAGTGAAACATTTAAATAAATATAAAAGTATTTTAAAAAAAATACAAGAAGTAAAATTGAGAATAAATGCAGAGAAATAAAACTACTTATTTTAAAATTTTTATCTTAAGGGTGAAAAAAAACAAAGACGGTTGGAAAACCTATAATTTTAGATGGATCAGGTCGTAATGATCGTGATCAGAGCTTCTCAAAACTTTTACATTGACAAATCATTGATGATTGTCATGTTTTTTTAAAACATACAATATTTTTAAATTAAATGAAAATATATTTCAAATGTAAAAAATTAATATTATAAAATAAGTTGCTAAATTTTATAAATTGATCTATAAAAATATTTTACTTCAACATCTACAGATCTAAAATGTAGTCGCGACCAACAGTTAGGAAGCTTTGATTTTAATAATAAAGAAAGTTGCTGAAGTGAAAGAAAAGGAAAATAAAAAGGCTAATTGTCTTAACAGAATTTAGATTTTCAGTAAGGAAATGTGGTATAGACGAAAAGTTAAAATATACTAAAAGTATAGGATAAGAATGAAGGACCAAATATTATATATATATATATATATATATATATATATATATATATATATTGGGTTGCTGATTTGTTTAATGAAATAAAAGAGTTTTTCTTACTTGGAATGAACATTAATCTATGATATATTTTCCATTTTCTTCGTTGACCTTTTGTCATCTCCCTGACAACTTGAAAATTCCAAGCCCCTAAAAAGTAGGATCCTTTTCGGACAAAAACAGAGTTAAATGAAATTTTATTACGTCATCCTGATTAAAGGTTTTACTGCGAAGAAGTTCTTCAGGAATCAAAATAAGTGATAATCTGATTGCACGAAATCAGGGCTATATGTTTGGGGTAATATTAATTCTCAACAAATATCCATAACTTTTTTTATCCTAATAGAAATACAAATTTAAGAGTGACAAATTCTGGTCGCTTTTTCGTGATTGTTGCATTCTATTTTTATCCTTTCCCAACAATATACCTCCGAATTAATGGCTTGGTTCCTTGAAAGCAGCTCAAAATGCACCGGACTTATCCAACCACACCAAATAGACAGCAAAATCTTCTTGTGATGGATATTTGCCTTGGAAGGACTTAAAAAGTGTCCACCATAATCATTTTCGATTGATATTGTTGTACGTAATAAACAACTCGTCCCCAGAGATGATTAGTTTTAAAAAAGGCATGGAAATCATAGCTTTTAAGCAATGAACTGCTATGGTGATGCGACTTATCAGATGAACTTCTTTCAAATCATATGAAACCAAAATATCCAGTTTGTTAACGAAGCCGCTTTAAAAACTTCCCAATGGCTGTATGCGAAATATTTAACTTTTATGCAATCTCATGTGTAGTTACGGGACGATCCGCTTCGACAATAGTTTTGGATTTCATCCTCATTAAGCTCAACTGGTTCACCTGAGCGCTGATTATCTTGCAGAGAAAAATCTGCACTACAGAATTTTCTAAATGCATGAACTTTCTTTAAGGGCTTTTTTACCACATACTTCAGATAACCTTTGACGGCTAGCACTTTACGGAAATATAAAGCAAAATATGACGAATAAGTTCATTTTTGCATTCCATATTGATTATCGATTGTTATTGTAATTATTAAAATCTGTAAAAATTACTTTAAGAAAGTATCTACATATTGAGTTCTACTAATCCGAGTTTCGAGATGACGATTTGTCTCTCCGATGTACGAGAATATGTTATTTTAATGATATGTTTGTATTCTTCAGTATTTTCTTCTTTTAATTGTTTCTTAACTCGTGTATCTGTATAAAATCTGTCTAAAGTTACCCCAATGTTGTGTTCTATTTGCTTGTTTGTATACATATTGTCCCTCAAGCGCCTTCTAACTTGTACATCGAAGAGACAAATCGTCATCTCAAAACTCGGATGAACAAACCTTCAAAAATATTTATAATTATAACATTTTTTTATGATTCTTGCTTTTTATAACAACAAATTGCTAAAATTTCTTTTAATTTCATAAAACAATTTTATATAATTCTGCTCTAATACACAATTTAATTTAATTTTTAACACTTCCTACAAATCTACTGTAAATTACCTGTGTTAGAAAAATATTTTTTAATAAAAGCAAAAGTAATTTATACGTTATATTTTGTTATAAAAATAAAAATAATGAAAAAATAATTATTAAAAAAAATTATTTTAATGAGAACTTTGCCTGGTAAAACGTCATATTTTTTAAGTTAGATTTATATTTTTTATAAATTATTTATATATACTTTTATTGAGTACAAAATAAAAAATTAAAAAGAAATACATTTATACATTATTTTTATATTTTATAAAAACATTTGTAAAAATTTTTAAATATATAAATGTCTGAACATACATTCTTTAAATATATTTTAATGCTTTCTAAAGTTACCTTCTGCTAAGTTTGATACAAAAGAATATGCAAAAATATTATATATTTATTTAGAAATATAGAACATTCAATTTAAGTTTGAAATGATTTTTGAATTATATATTAAGTTTTCGCTTTTATTTGTAGACTTTTTCAATTGTTTTGATATTTGTAAACATTAGTTTTTATCAAAAGTATAATAAATTATTATTAATTTATTATTTATATTATTAGTTACTATTTTTTTTACTTATTTGGGTGTAAATATTAATAAATATTAATTATAGTATAAAAATGATTTTTTAGTTTAAAAAAATAATTAGTAATTAAATATTCGAAAACTTAGGAAATTTACTGATGAGTTACTTCTCTATTTTTTAATGAGAAGTAAGAATCGTTGATCCTTAGGAGACACATTCTAAACTAATCCTAAAGCACATGCAAAAATAAATATCTCCCTCACAAATTCATTCCTTGAATCTCTGTGCATCAAACGAATTCTCAAAATTAAAACTCAAAGCATCCATCTTTTTTTATTTTGCTTTTTTTTATATTTTGCATTTTTTCGATAAATATTATTCGTTTATTATCTGTTTTATATATTTGTAAATTAATAAAACCAAACATTTAAGAAATTAAATATATAAATTATTCTTAGGTCTATTGAAGTTATTATAAATAAATCCCACCTAAAAAAAGTGAAATAAAAAATTATTTGTAAATCGTGCAACTTTTACAATAATGAATTTTTAGGACACAAAATTTGAACCTTATGGCGGTCAAAGCTATCACGATGGTTTTTTATAACTCTAAAGTTTATAACTTTATTATATAACAAAACTTTTACCAATATTTGAGATTTATAGAAAGTGTTACAAAAATGACAGTAATTTAGTAAAGACGAATAATTTAGTTTGACGAATCCAGGCTCTGGAGTATCGCAAGTCAAATGTGGTGAGAAGATAATAGAATGGGTGAAAGAATTCTGTTATCTCGGAAGTTTATTGACCACTAGGGGTAACAACAACCGGGATATTAGTCAACGAATACGTAATGGAATGCGGAAACTTAAAGAATTGCAACCTGCAATGCAGAGTAACCGCGTCCCACTAGTATTGAAGAGAAAACTGATTCAGACTAGCACTTTCCCTGTGGTATATTTAAAGAAGACCAAACTTGACAGGATCCCGAATAAGGACATGACTGCTAATATAAAATTTGTAACAATTTTCAAATGGTTTAAATGATGTTGGAAAGTTAGAAAAAAACTAAAATGAATTGAGAAAGTGGAACTTGTTGCACTGAATCGATAAAAATTGAGAAACTATTTGTTCATTTTAAGAGAATTAAAAGAAAACAACAAATATTTAAGATTTGTTTCACAAAGATTATCAGATAGATTAAAAACAAAGGAGGTTCAACATTCAAAAGAAGTCATTTAAGAAAACAGAAATTATTTAAACTTTGTGATATAGGATGTTTGCAGTACGATTTGGAAACAAAATGCTGAAATGATGTCTGAAAGTAAGGGTATATTTAGCGTTTATGGAGAGATGTCACTTTTCAGGTGATAATGTTTTTGAACGACCATGTTGGTGGAAAGTAAACTTCTAGTTTATTGAATAAAACGTTATATTCATATAACTCGCTACATCATTTAATTTATTATTTAGCCTTTCGTCGATTTGAAGAGACAATAGATTTAATAAGTTCAAGTATGATACCGTTTTATGGTGGCATTTCACCATAAATAGTTAAGTTCTTTAAATTTGTTTTGCGATTTTTACAGATAAGAAGTAAAAAATGTAGATGATGATTTATGGTCACTTTCTAAAATTTTTGTCTTTGATAGGTCCTGGTGTGACTTTTAGCATTTTCATGCGAGTGATATTGATTACGCATTTTATTTTTCCTTATTACATTTTGTTGTACAAAATTTGTGTAGTACTTACTGTAAGGTCTAAATATCCATGGAATTATACAACCTACACACCAAAAACGTAAACTATCACGGTCTTTTGGATCATACCTATGCTTGCACCTTTTCAACTGGTCATTTCGTACAGTATCCACTCTTGAGCTTTTTTTCTGTGATTCAGAGATGCTTATAGAGAGTGAAGCTGGATTTATTATTTTGATGCTGTTCAAAAGACGCTTTTCAATGTTTCAAATGTTCCAGTTTTCTCTATGATATTAAAATCGACTACATTTTATTGCATAAGTTTGAATACGAGATACAAACACAATTATATAGTTATGGTTCTTTGTTCTTTTATTATCTTTCTTTCTAAAATTCTCCTTTTTTTCGCTGATAAACAGTCTCTCCTACTTTTCCAGATCACTCGCTGTGATTTCTTTAGCTTTCAATAAATAGAATTTTATTCCATCTGAAATTCGTTTTTGACTTTTTCCTTTCAAATACAAAGGCGAATGACAGTTCGATATTGCGCACTTTTCAATTTCTTTTCAAAATTAATGCAATAAAATTATTATCAAACAATATTTATATATTATTTTTTACTTTTTTTAAAATATGTTAAAATTATCATTTGGCTTTTTATATTAGGCTCATTACTTAATGGAGACATAATTTATGTTTGTATTAATTTATTATAAATAAGCCTCCCCCGACTGAACGCATAACTGTGTATTGTAGAGACTACAGTAACAACATTGGCTTACAGGGTAGTTAGTCAAAGGCTCTGTATAGAGTAGAAACCCGAAATAGACATTACAGAGCCTACTAACTTTCTCGCATGGCTTTAGATGCAAGAATGCGACCTTTCAGTGCACGGGCACGCTTTGGTTTCCCATTCAGAAAGGACCAGTCATGATCCCTCGTACCATGATTCTGAAGAACTTTGGTTGTGTAAACACGTTTCGTACAATGAGTAAAGAGACACTGAAATATCCCACATCATTTGCATTACTTAACCGAAAGTCGAGAATCTTGGAATCACTCCTGGGTCCGTCTCCGCGGTACCGTCGAGAGTCACTGACACGTCATGCATCGCGATCGGGTTCGAAGATTTTGTACATCCTTTATCTGCATTTTTTGTGAAGCACTAGTACCACTGGTACTGCCTTGGGTTTGGTAATCAATCAATAAATGTCTCTTTAACCATCCATCCGTTTTATATGTCTTGTGACAATTTTCCATAGGAATTGGAAAGGTTTGTCACATTTCTGACGCTGCTGCGTCGTGACCGTATGCACGTTTTTTATGTGTCTTCTTAGTTCCTTCTGTTTCGTAAATGCTTTGAAACAAAAAGCATACGTGCATCGCACTCTTTTGATACACGGCTGAAGCATTTTCGGGTACTCTTTCCTGGTTTAATCACTTTTGTTAGTTTTTCAGACACAGTTCCTTTGATCAGGTGTTTGAATTCCTCTCTCATTCAAGCATTCATTACTGCTTTTTGCGACCACTGACTTATCTATTTCCTTTGGCCATTTCAGAGTTTAATACTCTTTTTACCTTATGTACACCTTTTTGTCTATTGTACTCAAGGAATACAAAACGCCGTTTCACCAGTACCACACGCGCCTCGGGCAAAGCAATTAACATTTCCGTATTACGTATTCTGTAAAGTTAAGTTTTATCAAGAGTAATGCGTGTACAGATATTATGAAAAGCTTGTAGCCGGGCTACTTCTTTTTCAGATGTTGCCCAGCACTCACTCTCATAATACACTGCCAAAAAATGCTTGATTCCATTAATATTTTCTTTTTAACGCTATAGGAACTCGGTTACTTTGAATCGCATGTTGCAATTCTCGTAACTTAGTCATTCCACAACGCAACCGCTGACCAATATCTCGACTGCAGCTACCTAATGTGGTCAATACACTGTCGAGGTAACAGAACTCGCTCACCCATTCTGACTTTGTCCCTGCACATCATTTGCGATATTCCAGTCCCCAAGTCATCAGTTAGGCACATGTCTTTCGCCTTAGATGCACTAATACTCTACCAAAATTCTGAAAATGTACTTCTTAGTATATCAATGTTTTTACATACACGATCAATATCAGAATCGATGATATATAGATACTTCGCGTAAGCAAGTTTATTGACTTGAAATTCGTCACCCTGCTCGTCGATTATGGTATTTTCTCTCCCGAATCCTTTCAGTATTGCCATTTTGATAACTTCATCGAAGACCAAGTTAAAAAGACAAGCTCCCATTTATTTTAAAGTTCAATTTACTATAATATTTTTGAAGCACTTCTAAAACCTAGTAACCACATCAGCTTATGATAACTATTTTTTACAAATGCTTTTATGTGCATGGTACTTCTATATACATAAAAAGTGTTCCTCTATCACAGAATGTTAAAAGTTTTACAACAATAAACATAGATTTATAAAATTAATAAAGGTAGGCTCAGCTTTTAAATATTTTATGAGCGAAAAAGTTATTTGTGTTAAAAAAGAGGAAATTAATCTGTATAATTTCTTTACTGGTGGATTTAACTTCTACATAATGTATAAATGATCGTAATCTTGCAACAATATAGTATTAATATGTGATATCTCACGATATTATTTATTTGTCCTGGATCAGTATCATCTGGGAAGTAATACTCTAAGCTGCCACCACCAGATGGTTGGCCCAGAGAAACACATAATTATATATATTAAACAATAATAAAAAAACAATTAAACATCCTAATCAATAACAATTTGGTGATTGATTGGAATATATATTTTAAAGAAAAAGTAATAATTAATTACTTACAGTTGCAGACTTCAAAAATTGAGCCATAACACGCAGAACTAACGACAATTTCCAAACTGTATTACAAACTAGTTATTCAACACTGATTACTTTATCAATACATAAAATAATGAGAGTCAAGTCAACCTCAACCTTAATATTCGAAACTATCAGATTAGATTACATTTATAAAATAACTAATATTGGTTGTTCATCCTAAAACGCATCTTTAAATAAGTTCAATATTATTATAATATATTCTGCTCATTTAACAACTATCTTTCCCATTTTAGATACCTAGGAATTGTAAGTTCAGAAGTATTCCCTTTATCCAAAACTTCTAACATTTTTGACAACTATTCTGTCGAGTTTAGGTTCGTACAAAAATGACAAATATTCATTATATTTTGACAAATGTCCATACATGAATCTCAATTTACTAATAGTAAAACATTTGAAAAATCCTATGAAAAATTGTTTCTAACAAAATCATGTTCATCTTCCTATTTGATTAATTAAATATTCCAAGATTTATGTTGCATTTTAATAAGATAAATTGAACAAATTAAAGCCATTAATTTTAATCAACTAAAAAACTCATTTTTTCATATTATTTATTGTATTATTTATTAAACAAATATTAAGAATATTATTTTTTTTAATAAAAACGAATATTAATATAAAAATTTGATGTGATCGTTAAACATATTTTACATGAATCCTACAAATATAAAGGAAATTAAAATGAAGAATAATGACATTAACGGAAAACGAAAGAAAAATAATCGAGAAAACCAAATGTTGAGGAAAAATGAAATTATTTATTTATTTTATAATTCGGTAAAATCAAAAATATTATATAATAGTGGAATTAATAGTAAAAACAGGAAAATAAACAACAATTTCGGAATTTTTCTCTCGTGAATATGATATATAAATAAATAAACGAAATATATTTATTAAATAATATATAATTTCTATTTAATTCAGTCGATTTCGTTTTTTTTAGTTAATTTATTTTTCTAGTATAAATTTTAAAACTATTTTATATTTTATAGATTAAAAACGAAATAATTTTTAATCGAAAAAGCATGTGCAATTAATTATTTCTGTAATGGAGCTGAATTAATTTTCTGAATATATTTATATTATTATTATTATTATTATTATTTTTAAAAATATTTTCTTCGTTTATTTAAATAAAAATGATAATTTATTCAATTATTTTTCATCGTTAACTATTATTTTGAGAAAATATTGAAAAATTATTCTTAATAAAGATTTAATTAATTTTCGTTGGGTTTTTTTTAGTAAATGAAAGAAATTTTTTGATTTTTTTTTGTTTATTGAGAGTTTTTTTCTAATAATTAGTTATTATTTATGTTTTTTTGTAATTATTCTTGTTTGCTTTCTACAAGTTGGATTTTTTTATTTGTATGCTGAAAGATTGATTTGTCAAAATTTGTTTTCTAAGATTATATTTTATACATAGTATTTATTTGGATTTATATTTACTAAACATATTTTGATTTTATTTTTTAAATATTGAACCAGCAAAATTACATGGGTTACCCAAAATTCATAAAGATTGAATCCCAATGCGTCCAATTCTTTCAATGATAAATACAGCACAATATAATGTTGCTAAAACTTTGGAAAGATTATTGAAGTCATTAATTAATAACCCCCTAGAATGTAAAGATAGTTTGAGTTTTGGAACAATATCTTAAATTATAAAATCAAAACTAATGAGGAGGTCATGGTTTCATTTGGCATTGTTAGCTTATTCACTAACGTACCTTTAAATGAAACGATTGATTTATGTACTAAATTATGAGATGAATTAGTTGAAAATAAAGTGACTTCAAACAAATCATTAAAATTCCATATTCTGAAGAATTTAGAGCGTTTAAGAAGGGTATTTGTATAACAATAAGTAGTCCTAAAGTAATCTCTGTCACATCCAAAGTTCAAAGTTTTCTCTCAAACAAATCGAAAACAGTTTGTGATTTGCAAGCTAATCTGGTATATAAATTTAATTGTCACGGGTGTCAAAACTCGTACATCGGAGAGACAAATCGTCATCTCAAAACCCGGATTAGCGAGCACTCGCAAATGAGTCGATCGAGTAAGATTCTTGATCATTGGTTATGTTATAAGGATAGAACCTCATCCATTTCAAAAGATGAGTTTTCTGTTTTACAAAAGGGTTTTGATTCACTTTATGAACGACAGTTTTGTGAATCTCTACTAATAAGACACTACAACCCATCAATTAACATTCAGAATGGGCAAAGTAAGGTTATTTCAATACTTAAAATTTTTAATTAAAATATTTTTTGCCATTATTACCCAATAATATTTTCATAAATAATAATGTTTAATTTTTCGTCACCTTTTAAAATAAATTATATTTATTAAAATTGTAAAAAATTGTATTATTCAATATTCATTTACTAAACATCCGAAAATTGCTGATGATGATATATGTAAACATCCAATCATGTCCAAATAATTATATAAAAAAAGCTTTAATCAAATTATATTTTCGAAATATATACATATATATATATATATATATATATATATATATATATCTACAAGACCTTGAAATTTTTGTTCATGAATTTACGAACTCTGCACATTCAAGAGATGTATGGATCAATTTATTTTTGTCTATTATCAATGTTAATGCTAAACATAATAATTTTTACAACTTGAATAATTATTATAATGAATAAGTATTATATTTATAGAATGTTATAAATATTCAATCGTTAATTCTTTTACTTTTAGATCATCAATTATGTCACACAAAAATACGAATTTAAGCCCACACTTTCGTGAAGAGACATCAGTTTCTCTAGCCAATCTCTTGAGTCTTCAAAACAGAAAGCATCAAGAGAAAGAGTCCCCCAGTAAAAAGGAAATATCTGATGCAACTTCTATATTTTATCGCTGTGAAAATCAAAATAACATATCTTTATATTGTCCGAAGCATATTGCATTGTATAATCAAAAAAATCCTCGTCATCATTCCTTTTATACTTTACCGAAATTTTCGAATAGAGAAACTAATCCACAGATCAGCAGCTCAAATGCTGAAAGCAACATACAAAAATATCCATCTTGCAATAATGTTTCTGCTTTATCAAATATAACCAAACCTTCTCAAGATAATTCAGGCCGTTATAGAATAATCAAATCAAAGCTACCTAATAATTTCTACAGATTTTCCAATAGTATTAATGGACCGGGTTCGAGTTTTACATGTTCAATTTTGAAAGGGAAAAAGAAAAAAGACGAAATGATGGTCAAAGAATCCTGTCTTTGACAGTGGACTTAAGGTTCAAAGATACTGTTGTCAGAGTCTCGATCTGATGGGATTATCTATTCATTCTGAAATTTTATTTATTATATCGTTATTTATTTGGCTTTCTTGAAAAGTAATTTTATGTAAATAAACTAAATTTGAAATTTTTTATTTATGTGATATTTATTAATTCTAAAACATCGACAAATGAAACATAAAAAAGGAAGAGAAGTGCGAATACAATATCAATGAAATAAAGTTTTCAGAGAAAAAGTCAAATCCTGTTTTTTTTAAATAAAAAACATTTATTTTTAAAATTTTTGATTTATTTATTTTTTGTTTTACTTTTATAATGGAAACGAGTTCCATGATAACACTCGATGAATAATTAATTACATGAAGGTAAAGCATTTCAGTTGAAGAAATGCAGTTGCTTTTACCTAAAAAAAACAGCAAATGTTACTATCAATCATTTTTCAAACAAACTGAATACCTTAGAATCTTCAAAGCATGGAGAGACAAATCGCCATTTTAAAACCCGTATTAGTGAGCATTCACAAGTAAAGTCTTTTATTATAAGATGAATTGTAAGAACAGAATCCTTTCTGTTTCAAGCCTTAAGTTTTCTGTTCTACTAAAAAGATTTGATTTTTTTTCAAATTTCAAACTCTGTGAACTAATCCTTTTATCACACTTTTAATTTTTTTAGAATTTTTTAGAGTGGAGTTGTATAGAGACATGTAATTGTTTGACTTTTTGTTTAATTTAGTTTGATATCCTACATTCACCTCAGGCACAAAAATTTCTAGAAAAAAAGTTTATTGTTTCTTTCCAATTCTGTAGTAAATTTCATTTTAGGATAAAGACCATTCAAGATTTTGTCGAATGTTTTTTAAGGATTGATTTATGAAAACCTGAAGAATATCATCGATTTATCTCTTGTATAGCACATATTTTTCTTTAAGGTATAAGCTTATTTTATCCTAAAGTGACTTCATAAAAATTTTAGCCAACGCTGGTGTAATTGGGAACCCATTACGGTTTTTTTATTTCTGAATGAATCATTCGTTGTTAATGAAAAATGATCCATTTTTGGCACAAACTTTAAGAAGTTCTTTTTATGTCAGTATGGTCATTACTATCATCCCATTATTTTTTACATAAATCTATTGTTAAGAGAACTCACACATTTGACAGAACATTTATTACATTCACATTTCTTATCATCTTTATGATGATCGATAGTATTGCTTTCACTTAGATCCATCACTGAATTTTCAATATCTCTCATTATAATCTGAACTATACTTGAGAAAATTATTTTATTTAAAAATATTTATATTAAATTTTATTGGCTAAATTCAAATATTTTTATAGTCATTTTTAAACATTAATTTGATTTTAATTATTTAAAAATTTACAAAAATAAAATCATTAAAATTATTTAAAAGTTGCAATAATAAAAATTAAAAACTTGAATATTAAATCTAAATTTAAATAAATTAGTTTCAGATTATAAGAATTAAAATATTGATAATCCATCTGGTTAGGAGAGGCACAATCCCAAATCAACACACAACATTTAAACATGCAAACACTACACAAAACATCAACACACCGCATATTCCTCACATCTATGATTTTGTCTAAGGATTTATTCGTACATAAACTGCAGGCACTAAATAAGATCATATATTCAATGTCGCATTTAGCAATTGTATTCAAAATGAAATCGTTTAACTCAAAGTTATCCTTTGTGTCAAATCAATTACATAAATGAAATTCATTAATCAATTTGAGATCAGGAATGCCTTTGGTTCAAATACATATATGAATATGTTGGATATGAAGAGTTAGTTGAAATTTTCGATTCGTCGAATAATTTATAATTTTTAATTTAAAATTTTGACAAAAAGTAAATTATTATATAAGACAAAAAACAGAGTTTAAAATCTAAAAAATCTAAAAGTTGATATATTCCGTAGAAATTTTTAAAATAAAAACTTTTAAAAGAAATAATAAAATAAATAAAAGTTATTGCGTAAATTTAAAATTGCAATTTATTATTGCAATTTTATATTGCAATTTACATCGGATAATTTCATAAAAATTCTACAATGTTTTTGACCGTAATGTGAAACTATTAAAGATGAGTGCAATTGTAATTAGCTTGATAGATTGATAAATGTTATAAGAACAAAAAGGAAAATGCAGATTAAAAAATGTGATTATAATATTTCTTTACCAAACCTTTATTACATATCAGCAATATAAAAACCCAATAGCCAGGAATCGTACAGCTTGATAATCAACCATGTGCATCGGTTCTACCACCAAAGGGTGTCTTTCATTTCAGAAGATTACTGAATTCTCCAAGAAACGTTAATTTAGATAATGACGCAAAAAATAAAACTTTCATTTCTAATTTTTTTTTTAATTTTTCGTTGCCGGATTTTTTGAAAAATAGATTTTTGCTTTAAGAGAGAGAAAGGAATACGCTTGATAATCCTGACCAGCACTTCATAGATCATTAAACATCTTTTGGAAGCAATTTTTATCGAATTCTTCATTTACAATTTTCATTTTAAAATAAGTAGAAAAGGGAAAAATTAATTTTGAAAATATCAAGTATAAGTAGATGATTCTATTTATTTTTATTTTATTACTTAAGTTATATTATTTCGAAAACACTGAAATCAAAGGGAAATAATTTTTAATGAATTATTGTCAAATATTTAAAATTTTTTCAGTGATAAATTAAAAATAAATTCATTAAAATTACAAATAAATTTTATTTCCAAAAACAGATCAATACAAAGTGACATCAAAACGTCTGTAAACAACCCTCTAAAAAGGGAACAATGAAATCTAAAGTGTTTTATATCATAGGAATGTGATGGAATGTTATGAAAACAAATAAATTTTCTAAGGAAGCTCCCTCATCCTCAACGTACAAATTCCACAATCTTGCTAGGTTGGTGAAGGCATTTTTAAAACATCCAGAAAGCTTTCCACTTTGGAATGAGGTTTTCGCTTGAATCACTTCCTCTTTATCTGGTGTTAAGGGCATTTAAAAATTGTTCTTTTTCTATTTCTATTCATTTTGCTTGATACAGTTCACTTTTCCTAATATTTTTCAGTGAATTTCTTATCGTTTCCTTCATCATTCTACCATACAAAAATAGTTAAATCCACTTGTAAGTTGCAGGTCGAGAGGAGGCATCTTAGCCACAGACCTCATTTAGAAACCGCATTATTTTATCATATTCAATTTTTCTTACAGGCAAAAACGTAATTAAAGTGCACTTTTAACAACAGATGTCATGTTAAATAGAAAAGAATCACGTAATTTACCGAAAGAAATAGTCAAACGTTCAAATAAATGTCATTATTATTACCTACGTAGATGTATTTCGTTCTCAAAAAAATCAGGCTCCTGCATAATTAATTACCCCCAGTCTACGGACTAATTTGCGTCACCGCATATGTGGCATCAGTGTTTATATAATGTTTAAATAATATTATATGAATTTTATAACTTTTTATCGAAATAAAAAATAACATATGGAGTTACTTTAACGGACGAAAAGAATCTTTTAAATTTTCTTTAGATTCTTATTAACTTTTTAATTTATTGAAATGAAAAGAGGAAATCGTGGTGTGATTTCATCTTTTATAAACGTTATAGAATAATTAGATAAAGGAGTTGAATAATATTTATTAGTAACACAATAGACACAAGATTATTTATTAATATAATTAATTGTCAAATCGTTCGGCGACAATAAGTATTTTTCTGGTCAAGTCACATGGTCACATGGAATTTGTTGTACAGATACTGATTTTCCTGTTTAGTCTGTTACTAAACATTTGTCGGGTGAACTCGCAATGCAAGTGGTTTAGGTGCCGGCAGTTTGATGGAAATTCGTCAGCGAGAGTGCCATGTGAGACGAATTTCCAGTTCCGCCTAAACCAGAAAACCCGGCAAATGGATAGTGATCCGGTTGGATGCATCACAGAAAGCAATGGAGAAATCAGCTGGTAGATTGTTCTAATGCGACTAAAATCAGTGGATTTCGACTTCTCCAGAATACTTAGGCATAGAATAGGAACAAAAGAATTATTATTTCGACACATGATGTCCCAACAGGCATTGTTGTTGGCAATTATAAATTAATGAGTTTATTTCTTTTTCAAAGTTGTGCGATGAAGGAATATCGTTGACGTTGTCTTTTAAATAATTGTATTCTCGAATCGTTAGAATTGAAAAGGTTAAAAATTTGATGATTTTTGTCCAATGAGAGGATGGTATTTGACGGAGAATGTCCCTGCCATTGTCACACTAATCAAGATGGACAACGAGAATGTTGCGAAACATAACTTCCAGTTATCGAAAGCGATAAATTTGACTTATCTGTAGGTTACGGCTGAATTTGCAGAGAGAACGAATAAATCCAACTATCTGCTGGTTTAATTTTTATTATTGATTAAATCAATAATAATAATTCTATATATATACATGTCATAATTATATATAGTAGCAGTAAGACTCCTACATTTATGGTTAAAATATTTTTTTATGTTTAAAAGTTCATATGGGTTTTGTTAGTTTGAAATTGTACCAAGTTAAATTTTTAATTTAATAAATTAAAAAACATAAAATGCAATAAAGAAATTTAGAAATTTCTAAATTGATATTGAATATTAAAAGCCAGGTCGAGGGTCAACCTTTTCTTATTATAATTATATATGAACATTTTTACTTGTTAGATTTTTAATTTATTGGAGATTACCTTTTAATAAACAATCCGATCTTCTAACAGTTTGCTTTAATAAAATTTTGGTATATTTTGGGGAAAAATAGTAAACATTTTTATCTAATATTTTATTATTATAAATTATATTAATGGGAGAGTATTTTGTAGCTTTATTAATCAATATTATTTTTCATTATTTTTTAAGATTAATAAATTTAAAATTATAAGTAAGACTGAAATTCAAACTGAATTTATTCTAATATTATCAAGTATATAAATGTTAAAAAACAAGAAAAGATAAATAAATTAATAAGAAATAAAAAATATCTACCATAAAAAAAATTTATTTTACTACCAAAAGCATTTGTGCTTTGTAAATCATAACAAATTCTTTACATAATAATATATTTTTTAAAGTTATAATTTTTAGAAAAAGCTATATATTAATAATTTTTTAATAAATTATTAATAAATCTATGAGCATAGAAGGAATTATATGTGTGTGTGCCTAATACTCGGTATCTTCATCACAAGAATCTTTCTAAGTAACTTACATGGTTACTGTAGGACTATGATCAAGAAAATTGTGAAAAAGCTAAATAAAACACAGATAAAAAAAGATATTTCAAGTTTTGTCAACTATAAAACATTCTTTTTTTCACAAATCTAAAACAAAAATGATCTGCCAGGGCTATACACATTCTTAAGATAAAGTTCAAAAATGTGGAAGGTAAGTCCTAATTCTCAGAAGCTACCGCCCGTATGATCACTTCTTCTGTTAAGAAAATAAGACAAACTTCATTTCTAATTTGTCTTCTGTCAAAATATCCTGAAAAAAACTTGAAAAAGGTCAACCAAGAGGGGTTCAGCGTGGGTTGAATAAAGGTTTTCTTTACCAGAAAGAAAAGAAGTAAAATTAATAGAATAATTTTTCATAGAATAATTTTTCATAGAAGAATGTAAAACTGAAAGATAAACAGTGTTATAAACATTATAATTAAATTGAAATAAATTATAAAATATATGACTTAAATTTAAAATGACCTAAAAAAATTCAGCTAATTGATTGCTGCTGGGCAAAATATATTTGTTGCAAGGTTTTATTAGATTTTGCAGACTTGTAACAAACTCTTTTAATGAATGAAATTTTATCTCTATTTAAAGGGGACATTTTATTTAAGAGGATTTTGGGAATTAGTTCTTGATTTTCCTTCGCAGATATCTCACAAACTTTTCACTATTTTATACTGCTCGACACCAACGCAATTTTAATAAACTTGTCTATTTCCATAAATGTTGTTAAATAAATGAAGGAAATGTAGAATAAATGAACGATTTCGGGTTATTTTATGAAGGAAGACAATAAAAGTAATATATGTAACAAATATAATTATATTTATTTACATTTTGTTCTAAATTTTGATAAAATTTTAAATTTTTATGATTATATTATGATTGCTAATTATTGTAAAATTGTGATATATCCTCAAAACTTATTTTTGAATGTAAATTTTAAAAATGAATATCTAATTAAGCTAAAAAGTGAATAAACAGATATAGAAATAAAAAAAGATAGGGGAACTAAATTTTATTTTAATTATCTGTGTAAAATTGTTTTTTTTAATTTCAAATTCTGATAATAATTATTATCTTCATAATTATAATTTTCAATTTCGTTAATTTATTGTCTTTCATTCCTACTTACGGCTTCATTCATTCCTTTTCTTTCTTTTTTTATCTACCGATTACATCAATCTTTATCTTTTCGTCTTTCAATTATTTATTTCCTTTTTTTCTTTTTTTAAACACAACAACAATATATTCATCATAATAAAAAAGACTGGTTAAAATAAACTACATATTAAAAATTACAACCAACAACGCTCACAAAATTCCAAAGACAGTTATACGGTCAAAAAGAAAAAAAATCAAATCATAAGCCAGCATCTGAATAACAATGATGTCTCCGCATCTCAAAAAGGGGGCTGATGTAGTGTTCACTAAATCGCATCAGGAGTAGCAACCAATTAAGAGTTTTTTTAAGTGATATTTAATTTTTTGATTTCTAATTTTGAAAAAACTTTCTTAATTGGATTTGCGACCCCTGAAATTTTTTGTAACACGCGAAAAGTTTATTTTCAAAACAATGTTTAATTGATAATATTTAAACAAAATATTTATCAAAAAAGTAAATATTAAATATTTCAAATAATTAAAATATCTAATA
>MQRK01215056.1:17675-38654 GCA_001938485.1 Girardia tigrina
TGAGAATATCAGGCGCGAATGAATGAAGACTTTATATGCGTCTAATTTTTGCCACGGGTCAAGAGATGAGTTGGCAATCTTTTTCATATCGTTGACGATACCCCTGAATAGTTCGGTGGTGGAACTTTTTGTTTTTCTTGTAAAGTCTACCCCCAGGTATCTATATCCATTTTCGTCGTCCACTATCGGGATTTCTTCTTCATTGATGAAGATTTTTTCATTCGCCTTTGTTGTTGATAGATAGCCGGATTTGCTCGGGTTAAAGGTCATTGACGTCCAGGAAGCCCATTTGAAGGCACTATTGACCATTTCTTGGAGACCTTCATTGGTGTTGGAGATCAGGGCAATATCGTCGGCATAGGCTAGACAGGAAATTTCAAAGGTATCTTTGCTTGTGTATGAATCAAGAAGCTTTGTTGGGACCAGGAATAGTGGTCTTCGTTGACTTGGAATTGAACCTGGGGGGGATATTTTGACCGAGAGATCACTTGATCCAGAGTGGTCTTTCACATCAGTCATGTTTTCCCAACTTTTTTCTTTATCCGATACTTTTCCATTGTCTGTCGACTCTTCTGATTTGTCCCCAGTCATTTCGGGTTCTGCCGAGCGGCAACCCTTCGGGTTGCCGCGAGGAAAATTTTTGGCATTGCTGTTTTTCTGAGTGTCCCCAGTGTCAAACCTGGTACAATTTTTGGCATTGCTGTTTTTCTATCTTCGATTTTATATTTTCGATAATATCTTCGATTTTATATTTTCTACAATGGTCTGAAAATGACATATTCATTTAAAAATATTTTCAGTTTCAATATATTTTATTTTTAAATAGGATACGCATGTATTTAAAATAAAGTGAAATTATTCTATCGTTTATTCATTATTAATTCAGTTTATATTATTTTAAGTTATAAGAGTTAGACTTATAAACGTTAATTATATGACATGCGCGGAATGCATCATTGAAAATTATAACGGTCCTCCTGTATCCTATGAATTTACATTGACATTGCGTGGTATAGTGATAGCGCTACCCGATATTGCAAATCATCAACTTTCCACTTTTGAAAATACTTACATCTTAGATGCATTATTTGTGAATAACCAGTTTCTTAATATTACCGTCGAGTATTCCAACTCCGATCTGACTTTCACTTGCGAAGTTACAATAAATGGAAAACTGTATAGCGACAGTGAAACTTTGAAAAAGACAGGTAATATTTTTTGAATGTTATTTTCGATATTATTTCTTTATTGAAAACGATTTAATTTAATATTTATAATTCAATTGTTGTCTGAAATAACATAAAGAAAAACAATTTTACAATTTTAAAATATGAGACTGATTACTTATTACTCGGGGTTAGTAGCGAATTTGTATTTCACTCAGTATTTTTAACACTAATTTATTGCCATTAGTTAAAATTATCAACAGATAATAAAACAATAGTATTTGAATTTATTAATTGAACTAAACACGAAGCTTAAAACAGAAAAAGAAAATTTTATCAGAATATGGATGAATTTTTACCGAAATATTGTATGTTTTCTTGCTGTCATATTATCGTTGATTGTTTGTGATTGAAGATCGCATTTGTTAATTCTGCCATTCAGTTTTTTTAACAAGCTTACAAGATCGATGATCGTCGACCAAAAAAAAATAAATAAAGAAATACAATTCAAGTTTTCTAAAAATTTATTTATTTATTACAAAAACTAAAAATTTGAAAATTATACAAATTCGTTTATAAATTCAGTTTATTTTATTTTAAATTATAAGAGGGTTGTTCAAAAATATAAAATATATTGTTCCAGAATATAAAATTTATTGCTCCAAAATATAATTTTTTTGCATTATGAAATTTGTTGATTATAACGCAGAATGCATAAATATATAATGGAGGTGCAAAAGATTAAAAAAAACAAATTCAATATATTGTAAATAATTAAAGCCAAAAATTTATTTGAAAAAAAATTAATTGAAAAATATTCTAGATTCCGCATTATCTAAGAGATTTTTGGCTTTTTGAAATCCGGCACAAAGCTTTCCCCATAGCCATCCAAAATATCTTTTAATCTTTCTTTGACATCCTCTCGACAATTTGGAGGATGTCTTCGACTCCTATAAACAGCCTTTATTCGAAAAACTTCGATGGGATTTAGCATTGGAGTATATGGCGGCAAAAATCTATAAAAATATTCCTCTGGTTGAATGCTGAGATAACTTCGGCTTTATGATGAAACCTACAATTATCCATTACTAACATGTGATTTCGATGCCTTTCAAAATATGGTACCAGCACAATATCAATAAATGCCAAAAACATGTCACTATTAAAAGCACCATCTACCATTGTGTAGCCAACTATTCCATTTTCCGATATTGCGCAAAGTAATGAAACGTCTATTCCCCTATTGGCCGGCACTGTTATAAATGCCTTTGAGTTTATTGGAGAATAACCATAAAAAAAGAAGCCATGTGAAGGTTAAATCCCGTTTCATCGAGATAAACGATCTCACTTGTATCATAACCTCTTATTCTTCTTGGATATATCTGTCGCAAGTCTAAAACTCTAGCAGAGTTTCTTTCTATAGGTACAAGAGTAAGGCACTTGCGGTTGTAATCCATCTTCTTAAGGATTTTGTTAATAAAGCTTTTAGATCGCCTTATATCATAAGTTTCCAGTGCCTTGACAATTATATCTTGAGTTGGGCCTCCCATCTCTTTCGAATGGTATTGAGCCACTAGGCTCTTTAGAGGGTCCACCCAAACTAAAGAGTGCTAGCTGCCCCCCCCCCCGATAGGCCTCCTACGGGGACGGAGTGCTTCAGTCTTCGAAATTTCTTGGGCTTCCCTGTTTTAAACGACCAATCATGAATTGTGGTACCATGATTGAGCATCCCTTTGGATGTATTGGTGGACTTGGTACAGCCGCGAAAGGGACATTTGAACTTTCCCCTTGCATTTGGATCTGCGATGCTAAAAGACAAATGTGTATCTTCGGGATAAGTCGTTTGCTCCACCACCGTTGAAATAGTCGGGGTGACTGTTGCTGGCTGAAAATTGGTCGTTTGGATAAGTTTGGGTTCTTCGTCTCTGTCTGGATTGTCGCTTCTTCTGTTGGATTGCACTGATGGTTCTGTCGGATGTTCATTGATATTCTCCCTCGCTTCTATTCGATGATCTTTACGCAGATGCCTAGTGAACCATCCTTTCGTTTTGTAAACTTTGTTGCATTTGGTACATTTTAACGGTTTTTCATCTTCTGGGAGCTGAAGCGGGATGCTTACTGTGGATTCCGTGTGATCCCGCTTGAGATGTCTATTTAGCTCCTTTGTTCGGCAAACTCTTTAAAGCAATCTTCTATCGTACATTGAAGGAGTTTATCTCTCTCATTGAGTAATTTCGGCAGATCGGCTCTTGTTCTGTTCTGCTTCCCTTCTCTTATTAAGGAGTTGATGTATTGCCCTCTTTCTATTTTGAAGTCTCTTTGGACAATGTGGTGTATGAAGTCTTCATACTTTGCACTATCCCAAAGAGTCACTGTATATCCACTCTGAGGCATTCGGAGAGAGCTTGCTTCTTTCTCCAACTGATCTTCTTTTCCATTGACATTGTTGCTCTCCACACACACCTCATAATGTTTGGTGTATCAGAGGTGTCCAACCTGCTATGACATGCAAGTCTTCTGCTTGCAATGATATCCATGGGGAGCGGGATTCCAATGTCGATAGTGTCCATCTGTATCCTCTCAGTCTTCTGCACTTTCATGATTGTGTGAGTACACAAATTATGAAAGGCAGCCAGCTTCTTGATTGTTTTGTAACCTGTTCGCCAACTCTCACAACTGTAGTATACTACGGGAAGTATGCAAGAGCTGACAATCTTCTTCTTGTTCCGTAAAAAGAGTTTGGAGCACCTTAGAACCAGTTTGAGGTCCCTGATCTTCCTGGTACCCTTTTGAATTCTTTCTCTTATCTCATCTTCAGCGGTGCCATTTGAGGAGATTATGGAACCAAAATAGACGAATTTGGATACCCACTCAATACCAGCTTCAAGCTGGTGTCCGGCGGTGAGAACTTTGATATCTCCGTTTAGCTTCATAACTTTGGTCTTATTGATATTGATCTTTAGTCCTAAATCTACAAATGAGTCATTCAGTAGAATAAGAGTAAGAGAATTGTCCCGGCTTAAAACATTAGAAATGATTGGTTTTATTTCCGTATTTGAAACTTCCTTCCTGCCTTTTTTCACTATTCTGACTTTGGTTGGATCAATTCCCTTCGATATTCAGTTGGCAATAGTTTTTACAGTAATTTTTGAAATATTCAACAAAGTTGATATTTCGTTTACATTTTTTCCTGCCTTTAAATGACTCTCCACAAGCTTTAATAGGTCTGCTGTAAGAGTCATTCTGTTTTTTCTTTGTCCTGCCATTGAGTTTGATTAAAAAAGAAATAAATTGAATTTTACGCAAATCAATAAAAATATACGATGCATTAAAACAAATCAAATAAGTGTGAATTTACATTTTAAAAAAATTGTGTCAAGGTAATGTTAAATTAATTTTTATATAAATTTTATATTCTGGAACAATAAATTTTATATTTTGGAACAACCCTATAAATAAAATGTCAATTATTTGAGTTAATTCTTAGGATTGCCATCAATTAACAACAAGAAATAAGGATACATTCGAAGTAAGGACTTATGAAGTAAGACAATTTAGAAGCTGTCCGAGCCAGGAAGAAGAAAAATAAATGCAATTGAAGATCAAGATGAAAACGTACTTACAAAAAGTACAGAGATTGTTCAAAGGTGGAAAGATTACTGTACTGAACTATAAAACTTCAAAGCACGTGCCGACAGGAGTGTTATCTATGAAGATGTGGAAACAAAGGGAGATGACGAAGATCACGAATGCGAAATTTTAAGATCAGAAGTAGAGGCTACCATAAAAGGTTTGAAGAGGAACAAAAGCCCAGGCGTGGACACCATCAGCGCGGAACTAATTCATAATGGAGGCGAAAATACACTGACCATTCTCCATGCAATATGCAACAAAATTTTGAAAAGTGGAATTTAGCCCTCACAATAGACTAAATCTATCCTCATTCCTATACCGAAAAAAGCAAATAGTAAAAAGTGCAGCGACTTTAGAACAATTAGTTTGATCAGTCACGCATCAAAGGTTATGTTGAAAGTGTTACAAAGAAGAACAACACAGAAATTGGAGCAAGTTCTTAGCGAGATCCAGACAGGCTTCAGAAGGAACCGCAGCATTATGGAGCAAATAACCAACCTAAGACTGATTTGTGAGAAAACCAGAGACCACAAAAGAATAATTTGTCATTTAAAATTTGTCAGTTTATAGATTTCAAAAAGGCTTTTGACAGGGTGTGGCACGAAGCACTATGGCACACTATGTATAAACACAACATAGGAAAACATATTACAAAAATTATTAAGAGCCTTTACGAAGACACAAAGACAAAAGTGTTGACAAGTGAGCAATTTAGCGACTTTTTTAAATCATCAGTAGGAGTAAGACAAGGTTGCATTCTTTTACCAACACTGTTCAACCTTTTCCTTTAGAAAATTGTTATAGAAACAAAAGATGATCTAGATGATGTTGGAATAAGCTGCGGAGGAACAAGAATAACCAACCTACGATTTGCTGATGACATAGACCTAATCAGCAAAGATGAGGCAGAGATTCAGGAACTTACAAATAGATCACACAAAGCGTCAAACAAATTTGGAAAGGAAATCAACAGACAAAAAAGCAAAATCATGGTTTCAGGAAACCATAAAAACGCGGTTAAACTGGAGATTTACATTCAATGGGAGAAACTAGAACAAGTTAAGAGTTTCAAATACTTAAGCTCTACTATCACAGAGAATGGGAGAAGCGAAGAAAAAATTAGAAGTCGGATTGGTATGGCAACAAGGCAATGATTAAGCTTAGCACAGTTTTTAACCTCAAAGAAATTCATCTCCTAAGCAGATTAAAGATCACTAAGGCTATAATCTGGGCAACACTACGCAATGGATGCGAGAGTTGGACAATAAATTAGAAGAGCAAAGATAGACTGAAAGCGTTTGATATGAAGTGCTACAGGAGAATGCTGAAGTTCATGTGAAAAGAAAAGAAGACAAATGACTTTTTCTGGAGGAGAGTGACAGAAATACTAGGTAAAAGGCCGGAATCAATAGAAGAGACAATCAAGAGAAGTACACTGAAATTCTACGGACATTAAATAAGAAAACAATAACTAGCAAAGGTTATGATTGAGGGAAGGATGGAAGCAGAAAGACCAAGAGGAAGACTAAAGAGGCAATCGATAGACAATTTAAAAGAATGGAGTGGATTGAGTATGGAATATCTGAGAAAAGAAGCTACTAATAGAGAAATGTGGCAAAGGCTTGTTTATAATTGGGATCACCCATGGCCCAACAGCTAAAGTCAAAAAGAAGAACTACAAAAAATAAGGACACATTCGAAGAAAGGACTTATAAAATAAGGACTTACCAAGCAAGAACTGGTGGCTACCCAACCCTTACACCTCGCTCCAACAGCATGCGGAGGTGGTAGCTACATTACTGTGGTATATTTTAGGGAAAAATGTGAATCGTAGGAAATTTAATGAAAGTTTTAAGTCTCCATTTCTTTTGATTACAAGATTAAAATCCCACCAACAAACATAAATTATTGGATTCCAATGTTGAATTTGTATATCATCTCTTAATGTTAATTATTCGGCATTCAAATATTATTGTTATTATTATAAATTATCTTTATCATTATGTATATCGAATCCCGTACTTCTCTTTATAGCCATCCCGATTTAATCGCAAGTTATTGACTCGAAACATTTAAATCGAATGACAATCTGTGATATTTTTGTTTTTTTCTGTGTTGTTATATATGTATGTATATATTTGATATGTTGGTATAAAAAAATAAAGAATTAAAAAATATTAAATTAAAAACAAAAAATTACATGCGAAAGAATTAAATAAAAAATATGTATATATATTAGTAAAATAAAAAATTCCAATTTGTTTAAATGGGCTCTGAAAATAATGCGAATTTGAATTGTGATTCGATGATTGAAATGCAGTTGAACTGTTTTTGAATAAAATATTAATTGCTATTTGTAACGATTTTAATTTCCGATTAATCATCGTTTCGATAAATACAGCTATTTTGTCTCATCGTTTGTTTTATGATTAGTTTTCAAATTATTGATTTCAAATGATTGATTTTCAAGTTGTTGATTATTAATAATCAGATTCGTCAATAATATTTGTAATGTTTGAGTAAAATTTCGTTTTGCAAATATCTGAAAATCACATGTTCTTTATCACCGATGAGAGAGTTGTCTGGCGCCAGTTTATTCTGGCGTCAAATTGATTATGAAAGCTTATTTTCGCATCGTATAATGCAGGGACTTAATCGACAGAATAATGATATAATTTTTGAAGCTCTTTTTGATTATTTATTGAAAGGTTTAAAAATCACGAATTCTTGTCTAAGCGTCAAAATTAAGCTGATGAAAAACCGAGTTAATAATCCTTGCTTGTCGGTTTTAAATCGAACGATCGACTGATATCGATAAATTTATTCAAAATGGTAAACCAGTGCTTCAGTGGGCACAGCACGACAGCGAGTATCATCAACCGCTGTGCGAGTGCTACTTCCGTCCGATTCTCGGGGCATTAATATTAATGCAGTCTGAAGTCCACACACGAAGTTGTTGAAAACAAAACAAATTTTCTTAACCCTTAAATGCATGATGATGTATATGTACATCAGTGTTTTCTTCCTTACATAATTTCTAAACAGTAATTCAAATACAGTATTTTTTACTTTTAGTAGGTGCTAAAAATATCTATCTTAGTTTTTCAACGCAAACTTTCATGAAATGGCAGTTCACTTTGTGAACTGTCAAAATTTGACAGCTTGGCGCAACACTTTCAAATACACACTTCAGCGGTAAAATTGAAGAATCATGCATTTAAGGGTTAAAAAGATAGGGTCAATAATTTTAAGCAAGGAGAAAGACTAAAGTAAGGACGCATTCGAAGTAAGGACAATATTTAAAAAGTAAGGACTGTCCTTACCAAGTAAGGACGGATGGAACCCTATTAATTCTATTATAAATAACCTTTTCTAACTTTTTTCGGTTCAATTTAGTTTTGACCCCCCCCTATTGCAAGGTAACGACAAAAGGAGGAAATTGAAACGATTGACATAAAATTGAACCAGAAAAATGAAATTCAGATGTAAATGTGTGAGACTTTATTAATAAGATTATGAGATTTAAAAATGAATATTCAAACTTCACATTTAACTTCTCTGGTTAGCATTTTAAAATAGAACCTCACGATATTATTGATTACATAACCATTAATTCGTTATATATGCTACAGAATTAATGTTAATTTTAGTCTATAGATGGCAGCCAATCTGCCGAAATTGATAACAAAAATAAAACTTAAAATGACACAGGCTTTTGGTTTTAATTTTAGTTATAATTGCTAAATTGGTTTTGATCAGTTTGATTCCTTTAACTCATTCTTAGAAAGACTTCTTGCTGTTTATTGTAAAATTTGTTACAGATATTTCGCATTTACTTTATCTAGACCTGTTTGTTTCAATTTTTCAACTTTTTCTTTCATATTAAAAACAGAGTCTCTAATATCATAAATCCTACAGTATGTTTTTCAATGCTTCTCTCTAAATTTTTTCCGTTACCTCATTTCAAGAAAGATTTAATATATTATTACTTACAGTTCTGCTACAGAATATTTCCTTTTAATGTATGTAGACTAGTCTTTAAATCTTTGATGTGAATAATTTCTAATTTAGAGATAATAAAACAGGTTTTTTAAAATAAAGTATTTTTCCTATGAAAATTAAAACTAATAAAAACAATAAAAATTAATTTCGACAATCAAAAACAATGAAATTTTAATAAAACTATAAAAAACAATAAAATCAGAAAATCAAAACCAAAAACAAACTTTATTCAAAATGTGTTATTACATCATACATTACATGAATAAAATAAGCATTTCTGTGAATCATTATAGATAAGACACTACGATTAATTAATTAATATTCAAAATGGGTAAAATAATCCCCTTTTAATTTTAAAATCTATAAAAAATTTTCGTTTATTTTCAGGGGGCGTTTGTCAAAATTATAGTACCGGAATAATGATACCGAAATTTTTGACGATTATGAAAAAATAATTTTTATACATGTGATTGCACTCATGAGTAAATGAGAGCCAAATTTTAATCTTTCATATATTAGAAAGAGCCACATCATAATTATACAGAATTAAATTCAAATTAAATTTATTTAATATGGTTATAATGCATACAAGGTTAAGAACGTTCTGAAAAATAAAAAAAAGATTTAAATTTTAAATGGAAGCCGCTTTTGCCAACCGTTGGAAAAAACTATACATACAAAAAATGAAAATTACCAGACATTAAGACTCAACCTTTTTTTGCAAGACAAACATTTAAAATAATTTCTACAATTCTGGTTTTTGAATGTTAAACTCTGTGTCCTTTATCTTCTTTGACAATTTATTATCAGTGGAGTTGTGATTCAAAAACTAGGATTTCACAAGAATATTTCTACCATATACCTCAAAATAGTTACGAAATCTATTAAATATAAAGCGAGTATTTTCCATACGAAAGCTCTATCAGATACTTTTTACTATTTTTTCTCCATACCGGAAATCTATTTTAATTTCAGAATTTATATTTTCTGGTCAAGTTTCAGGCTTAAGTGGCACTGATGTAGCAAAGCAACACAATTCCAAATTAGTTACAACAGTGCTGTCAAACTGCGGTGAAATGGCGGGCCGCATTGAAAAAATCTTTATTCTGCGGGCCGCATACCAAAGAATTAGTGTTTCTATTTAGTTTCTTTATAGTTTTTCATTTTTTCATAATGCTCTTTGCAATTTCGAAAAAAAATTAAATCACTATTGGATATTCTTGTTTTAAAAAGTTTCAATTTACTAACAAATCAAGTGAGATGACAATATAAATTAACCATATTTTGATTTTTCCCCTGGAGTTTCAAATTTAACTCATTTAGTTCTTTTGTAATATCAGCCATAAATGCCAGATCTAAAAGGAACAAACGATCTTCCATTTGTCTTTCGAATTCTAATGTGTCAGATTTAATCACATTTTTAAGAAACTCACGAATTTCTCTACGTAATGCAAAAAAACGTTCTAGGCATTTTCCAGCACTAAACCAACGAATTTCCGTGCGCAAAAGTAAATCCCCATAAGCAGCATCTATTTCACTTAAAAATGTACGAAATTTACGGAGCCTTAGAGATTTATTTCCCCTTCGAATGATGTTGGTTATTTTAACCACGGTCTTCATGACATTAAGTTGCTTCAAAAATTTACGGCAAAGAGCCTGTTGATGTATAATGCAATGAATGGTGAGATAAAAAATTTTATTTTGTTTTAAAAGTACTCAAAAGTCACTTTCTGTCCTCGTCATACCCTTTGCTCCATCGGTAATGATGCAGGAACACTTATCAAATTCACCGTAGCTTGTAACAGAACTGTAAAACGCATTGAAAATGTCATTTCCTTTAGTTGTACCATGGAAAGGTACAAGATTAAGGAGTTCTTCATGAATAGTGAAATAATCTTGAATAGATCGACTAAAAATAAGAAGTTGATGACATCTGTTGTATCGGTGCTATCATCAATACATAACGAAAAATATTCACACTTTTTCACTATATCACATAGCTTTTTTGAAACATACTCATCCATATCTTTAATTCGCATTGCGACTGTCTAATGAGACAGTGGTACTGTTTCAAATTTTTGAACTAATTTTAGTTCTTTAAATTGTTTGGCCATCTCAATCGCACATTTTTTCACCAACTTTCCGTCACTAAAAGACTTTTTAGCTTTAGCCAATATAAGTGAAACTTTATAAGAAGCAGCAAGGCTATCCGTGCTATCAGAATTTATTTTTGAAAAAAATCCGGTCTGGTGCAACAATTTTTTTATATTGTTCAACTATTGCATTTCTTGATTCGCCAGTATATATATATCGAAAATTTTACTATGTATTGTAGCATAATGTCGTTTCACATTAAACTTTTTCGGGACTGACAAAACTTGCATGCACACAATGCATTGAATTTTATTGTCATTATTTATAATTAAATACTCAGATTCCCAACGACTCTGGAAGACTCGCTTTTCATCAATAATTCTTCTTTTCATTATAGACCTATTAATTTGTTCAAATTGAATTATATAAATATTACGATCATGTTAAAAACTCACCGAAAATTAATAACCCATATAGAGAAAACACAAAAATTATTTAAGTAGAATTTAAAATGTGCGCATTTAGATCTTTATTAAAATAATAAAGATAATTAACAATTTCACAAATTACAATTACAAAATTAATTACAGCTTTTGATTCTCAAAATTAATATACATAAAACTAAATATCATGGATTGTTTATCAACTTTTTTTTCATTGTTAAGTTTTTGAATTTTACATAATAAATAATAAATATCTAGAAGCGATCCGCAAAAAATGTAGTCACGGGCGGCATGTGGCCCTCGTGCCACAGTATGGACAGCGTTGTGTTACAATACTAGTTATAATATTATAGACGACTATCTATTTTTGAAATTTTCGCACGTCTATCTGTCATGTTGCAATATTTCTTTTTTTTTGATTTAGGACAAAATTTAGATTATAAAACAAAAAAATATATTAAAACAAAATAAAGTAATTTTCAATTTAATAAAACGTTGTAATTTTTAAATTACTTAAATATATAGATCATAATCTTAATATCAAATAAAATTTTAAAAAAAGAAATTAAATTTTTTATTAGAACTGTCGTAACATTTCCAATAAATTAACAAATTATAAATATTGAATCATGAAATTATAAATCGCCCATTAATTTTACATTCAAATTTCATTGCCAATACATTATTTTTGATCGCCCAATTTTGGAAACACAGCTTTAAACTTTTCCTTTAGTAATCTACCAACACCTGATTCTTAATTGGATTTTCAATGCATTTATTGATATCATAATTTAAATCACTAGGACCATTCTCCACAAAACTATGGTAACTAGTTATCGTTCTTCATTGATAAATTTAATTCTATTTCTAAACGTGTTATTATTTAAACAAATTCAAATTACAATTTATTTACAATTCGATTTCAAAATTATTTATAATTTGAATTATAAAATAATTTAACTTATTAACTTATTTAACTTTTATTTTATAAAATATTTTAGATATAATTATTTACTTTTAAAATTAGTTATTTAAATTTTAAAATTGAATAAATAATCCGAAGTTCTAAAATATGTAAAGTATCAATCTTCCATCTGGTTAGGAGAAACACAATCCTAAAACAATATACAATAAGCACCATTCAAAAATATTACTCACATACATAATATGTATTTGCACCATCGGATACAAATGAAACTAGCTTTTTTTGCAAATATCTTGTGAGGAATCTTTGGTGTGTTGATGTTTTCGAGTAGTGTTTGCATGTTTAACCTTTATTGTCCCAGTGTTCCCATATGGGAACAAGTTTTTATTTATTTTTAAAAATCAATGTAATTAGAATTTAATTGGTTACCAGGAGATATATGCACAAAATACCCAGGAGATTTAGGGAAAAAGTTAGCATTTAATATATTAGTAATATTTTTTTCATAAATGAAGCCTAAGTACGAGAATTTTCATGTTTTTTAATAAATTATGTTTTAAATCATGCTTCTATAAAAACAAGTTTCATAAAAATTTAAGCAGCATATTTGATTGACAAGACCTAAAGACACAGTTATTAATTAGTATAATAGTCTACTGACAACTTTTAGTTCTTATGTAATTCATATTTTTATTTGGTGATAAAAACAATCAGTTTAATCTAATGTGATACTTTCAAACCTTACGTGTTTTATTTTGTGTTGTGTAAGAGTAATCGATACACCTACTGATGATGTTTGTGATTCCCAAAAAAATGTAATCGGAGTAAACATTTCTCAATCAAAATCCTACGATCAAATTTGCTTTTACTAATGATTCAAAAAAACATCAGTGTGTTTTTTTAATTGATAAACCAACTACGGCTTAATCGTTATCAATGAAATTACTCAACGAGATGTCAAAAAAAAACAAATTACTCTCCCAAAAAATAAAACTGAAAATTTTTAAAGATTTCAATTTTAAAGAATTCTGTAATCAAATTTCAAGATTTCAAACGAATCATATAAGAAAATCATAAAAGAAAATTAGATGAACGAAATGAATGTCTTGAAAAATACGTAATAGAAATAATAATACAATTATCTTAGCAATTATTGTATGATTTCAATTCGAATATTTAAATTTTAAAAACAAAATCAATCACAAATAAAATAATTAACAGTCTGAAAAATTACAACGTAATTGTCCAAATTTTTGTCCTTACTATTCCAAATCACCAATCTGTCTGAAATATTTTTCCGTTCAAATTCATTATTTGTTATCATCTCCAAGTCAGTTTCAATTATCGAAACATTTTTTACTACCTCAATTTACCATTTTTGAATTATCGTTATCAACCTAAATTGCCGTAATACGAATAACCGATCTATTATCCTGTATCATTGAATAACAGTGTATTTCCTTATATTTGATTGTTTCTAAAGAAAAAAAAACTAAAGGAAATTCGCTGTGAGTAGCCGTTCTGTGTATTAAATAAAGTTAAAAGTTGTAAAAAAATTTATTATACTCTTTTAATTGTTGAATTAATTCCTTTTTTCGATAATCTAAACAGATTTGCCAAACCAACATACAGTACGGCTAATCTGGTTAGATTTATATTATTCAGTAAATAATAAAGTCTTCGTTTCACATAAGATTGTCAGACGAATTCTTTATTTAATACAATTAGGTTAGTCATAATGCCATGTTAAAAATGATTTTTATTGATTAGAGCCTGACTACGTAAGCATAGGAGCAGTTGCCGACACTTATTTCGATAAGCATAATAAATCGATAATACAGTCGAAGGGCACGCATATCAATAATAGTCAGTTATTTTCTGAAAGGCAAGATAAGACAGCTCTCTTGCAGCTATATGGTCTTGTAACACACATTTTTCAGTATCAATAGGTCATTCAAATGTTCCAAAGAGAAACCAATGAGGAAAGCATTAGTCAAGACAATCGTATGCCCATGGGAAAATCGTAGAGGAAAACCTGCATTGATTTGCCGCGGTATCCAGCCTCTAAATAACATTTCAAATTCTGGTGACTGAAATCCAGATAACTCAATTTGTTCTCGTCTGCGCACCAGTCCAAGAAAGACATAGCACTTTGTGACAATGGCAGAAGCTGTGAGTAACGTCAATGACCGAACAAGAAATATGATTGTTTTTCCTTCAGAGACTGTTGATTGTGAAACTCCAACTGAAGAAGAACATTTTGACTTTGATGACCCTGTGGATGATATCATAGCAGAAGTCATTGGAGATGTTGAGTTAGAAATGTCCTCGTTGAATGAAGAGGAATGTAGTGATACGCTTCATCGATGGCGAAAGCATGTCACACTTTCCATCAATGGTTAGCCAGCGAACCCATCCCTTGCTGAAGAATCATTTCCTGTCTAGACCTCTTTATGAAATATGTTGTGAAATTTTTGACGAGAAAATTATTGACTTGATATTGAAGCAAACGCTACATTATGGTCGGTGGGTCAAGGCAACTCCAGAATTCAACGTCATCGAAGAAGAATTGCTGAAATTTCTGGGAATAATTATCTTGTCTGGTTACCACAGTTTGCTCAAGGAAAGCCAGTACTGGTCAAATTCGGGTTCCATATTGTCAAAGAATGTATGATAAAGAACTGTTTTCTGCAAATCAAAAGCTTTCTCCCCTTATCATGCGCTCAAACCGAGAAATAAAAGGGCAAAAGTCAGCAAAATTTACAACCTGTTGAACCAATCCTTACAGCGTTTGGGCATTTTACACAGCAATTTATCGATAAATGAGTATATGGTTCTCTACTATGGCAGGCATTCAAGTAAAATGTTTATTCGTGGTAAGCCAATTCGTTTTGGCTACAAAATCTGGACGTTGGCTGGTTCTGATGGTTTCCCAAGTATGAATGAGCTTTACTGAGTAAGAAGTTAAGAAATAATTACAAAATATCCTTTGGGTTCTCTTGAGGTTGAGAAATTACTCAGCGTTGTCGAAGCTCATTCACAACCAGATCAGCATCATGTTTTCTTCCACAATTTCTTCACATCGCATCAGTTGTTGACTGATCTACAAGAAATGAATTTCAGGGCAACTGGTACTGTGAGATCGAATCGAACGAACGGTAGAGCAAAATATCTTATGGCAGACAAAGAGTTATCATCAAAAGGCCGTGGTGAATTTGATTATCGGTGTGATGGTATAGATTACATGGCTAAATGGTATGACAATTCTATTGTTCAAATGGTTTGTAAATGCTTTACTCATGAGCCCGTCAATCAACAAAACACCGAGTAAATAAAGATCTGGTCAAAGTGAAGCAGACGTTACTTATAAAAAATACAATGAAGGAATGGGAGGCGTTGATCTACTTGATAGACTTCTTGGTGTCTATAGACCATCAATCTTCGGGAAAAAGTTGTGGTGTTCTTTTTTATAAATACCCTGAATATGTCAGTGGTGGCAGCTTGGCGTTTGTATTCTATACTCCATTCAAAAGAACGATTAACGTCGCATTTAGACTTCCACAGGAATATAACACTGTGTTTACTGAAGTGAACAGTCAAACGCCGGAGCATTCAGCGTACAAGATTACAACGCCTTCCTGTGGATATCCGGTACGACGGGCAGGATCATTTAACCACCATTACAACTCAAGGACAATGCGCTATATGTGCATCAAATACAAGGATAAAATGCCAGAAATTTGATGTTCGTCTTTACTACTCACGTGGAAAAGATAGCTTCATCACTTATCACTCAAAGTCGTGATGTTCTGTGTTTATTTTTGATGTTATCAAATTATTATACTTTTTGTTGTTTAAATCCCAGTGTTCCAATATAGGAACATATGTTTTTAATATCAATAGAAATGTTCCATTTGATTCACTTTTTTATTATATCATCCGGGGGCAAGAAACAACAAGTATACGAAGTTACATCGCATTCGGGAATTTGGAACAGTGTTTGGTACATTAATGTTAAATATTGTGTGTTGATTTGGGATTGTGCCTCTCCTAATCAGATGGATGATTAATATTTTAATTCTTATAATCTGAAACTAATTTATTTAAATTTAGATTTCATACTCAAATTTTTAATTTTTATTATTGTAAATTTTAAATAATTTTATTTTTGTAAATTCTTAAATAATTAAATCAAATTAATGTTTTAAAATGATTATAAAAAGTAATTTTGTTTTAACCAATAAAATTTAAATTAAATATTTCAAATAAAATAATTTTCTTTAAGTTAGTTCAGATTGGAATGAGAAGTATTAAACATTGAGTGATGGATTCAAGTGCGAGCACTACTATTGATTGTCATAGAGATGATCAAAACTGTGAATGTAATAAATGTTCTGTCAAATGTGTGAGTTCTTTTAACACAGTTCTTACAACTATTACGAAGCTAATTACTCTAAAACGGATGAAGTTATTATTTTTGCTTTTTATTTATCAAGAATATTAATCCAGGAATATTAATTATTTATTATCATCTAAAACTATTTTTATATATACCATTAATGTTGACATTTTACTAATTGCAGTTTATTCATCAATCATAACATATTTTTTGTTCTTCTTTAATTTTTTCCATGTCATTTATATGATTGATGACCATATTAAAATTAAACACTTGTATTTAATCTTTATGTTCTAAAAATTATCATTCACATCTAATTATTGTGTGATTATTAACAGTATTCACTATATCAGAGTCTGAATGTGTGTTACTAAGACAAACTTTATATTGGTTTTCCATTTAAGTATCTGCTGGAGGCAAAGAGTAAAATAATTTTTTAACGTTTCTGTGGATCTTCTTTTTTATATCGTGCCTAAAGCTTGATTTTTAAATTGTGAACCAATTGCATAACACATAGAGGCTTGACAAAAAATTCATTAATAATTTCAAATAAAATAAATATCTTATCAATTAAGTATTCAGACCATAAAACATTATGTTTTCTTTTCATATATTTGTAGTGTGAGTTTCTCACACTTTTGATTTTTATTTTTATCGACCTTTGTTATATCCTTAATTTTTATCTGTACCTTTTCTGTTATCTTTTCTTCTGAGATAAAATCTTGTTTGTATTCTGTAAAACCGCATGTGTCGTATAATTTTTTGTAATTTTTTATTTTTCGTATTTTATATTTTTCGGTTCACAAGACAAGTACAAATTTTTTGTCTATCGAAAGAAAATACTAAATCTATCAAGGAAGAAAGAAAACAAAATTCGAACAAAATAAAACAAAAGAACGACATCAAAGAAAAATAAAAAACAGCGGATTATTTTTCCCCACCCCCTTTACTTTCCTTGAACCTATTCATAATTATTGTTATAGAATTGTCTATTGTAAAAAATTATGAATTTAAAAAAAAATTGATAAAGATTAGTAATAAATTATAATCATCTGAATTAATTGCTGAACAATTATTTCGTCTAAAAAATTGGAAGTACTATAAAACTCCCTGTTCTAATTGTTCAAATAACAGAAGTTCGACCAACACTTGACTGACTATTTTATCCCGCATTGGATACATCTGAGTTTATCGCATTCTTTGATCAGTTATTTTTAGTATTTTGAACTAATCGTTACATTATATCTATTTTTTGACTGAATTTTACGTTGTTATTTTATTTTACGTTAAAGTTCATAATAATCAAGTTCATAAGACAGAACTTTAGGTTACTTTTTACAATATTCAATAATGATAGAGAAATATTTGTTTTATGGGTAAACAAAAGCAAAATCATTATATTTGAAAATATTATATTTACAATATGTAAAAACCTTTAAATTGTATTATTAATAATTGTTGCATAATTGTGTTTGTTAATTATATTAACTTTAACCGGTTTCGAACCACTGCCTTGTGTGCTCAAAAAATATATATTTTATAGGAAAATTAAAATAAAAAACTATACTCACTTTGTTCTGAGAATTTTCCAATTTCCAGTATGTAATTTTTTTTCATTTTAAACTTTTGTATGTTAATTATACATCAAAATAAACTAGTAAACCCACAACTTTAATGTTAAGAAAAAGAGTAAATTCTTAAAAATAACATTTTTGAGAAGTTAATTTTAATTTGAATTTTGCCAAAATAGTTTGTTATTTTTTTTAATTCGAAAGTTTAAAAAAAGTAAATAAATACAAATGTTTTAAAATTAAAAATCATATTATAAAGGAAACTATGAAAAATTAAATACTTATTTAAAAATTAAAAATGTTTACAGTTATAACAATTGATAAATTTTAATAAAAGTTTTGAAATAAAAATTTTAAAGTCAAGAATAACGAATTAAATTTTATAATATTTCAAGAAATAATTTTTAAGTAAAAGGCTTATGGTAAATTTAAATTAATTAATTTTAGGATAAAATTTTAGTATAAAAATTAATTGTATTAATTAGAAGTTTTGAAATTTATTAAAGTTTACAAATTGAAGGTAAGGAAAATTTAATAGTTTGATTTTGGCAAAATAATTGAATTAACAAGAAATTTGTTTGAATATGTGAATTGTTGTCATTAATAAAATTTTGGTGTTAAATTATGAGTCTTGATTCTAGTGATAATGAAAGCGGCATTAACGCTACTTACAACATTAATACAGGTTCAAAAGGAAAAGCCTTCTTTCGTTATCCTAGAACCAAATGTTTATTTATTTCAAGTTGTTATTTGAAAAATCTTAGCCGAGCACATATTTTGAAAAAAAAGAGTTGAAGTATGTCAATTCTTTTAATAGGAAATATTAAAAATAAAACGGTATTTAATTTGCTGTTTGATTTAAAATGATATATTAAATTTTAAAAAAGAAAAGAACTTAATTGAATTGGTGTGGTGAAAAATACTCTGGGAAAAAAGTACCACAGTGTCGATGTGACATCTAGAAGAAATACCTAGACAACGCTCTTTCGTCATGACACTATTTCACATCTGGTTATTATCGCAACATGATTGTCATTGTCCACATCGAACATGGCAAATCCAGCCTCGTCGAATCTATCGTCAGAGCTGGATTTATAGACATTCAAAAGGACGAATGTGAGTGCTCCGTCATCATTAAATGGACGGCGATATCGATGAACAACCAAATGAGTGATTGTTCGATTTGTGCGATCATATTGAGATTCACGAGTCACAAACGAGAGGACATCGAAAAACGACGATGGAAATTACATTTAACGCTGTTTATTTTTTTGGATTAAAAAATACCATATACATTAGACTTTTAAGATTAAAGGTAATATATATCGATCAAGGAATTATCAAGAAATCTTGAGATTTAACCTCTTAAGCATGTTTAACAATTTCACTTTAAAAATTTTTAAAAATTGTTAGCCGGATTTAATAACTTTTTACAATAGTTTATTAATTAGTGGTATGTGGAAACATTGGCGCCAGTGCAAATGGGCAAGAGTGTGGGAATACCCTCTGCCCTGGAAAATCGGATGTTCTTAATTTATTTTAAATTTTTTAATTTACTATAAATATTAATTCTTAAATTATTGCGTTACGACAACATTAATAATTGAGTATTTTCAAACTATACTGCAATAACATGTTTACTAGATAGAATATTAAATTTCTTTTTTATCTTTATGACAATTTTATCAGGGGTTAATAATCTCGAACTGTCATACAGTTTAAAATGTTAAATTTTAAGAATTATTATTTTTCATTAATTTTTATAATTATATTAATTGTTTTGGTTTAAATAACGTTTCGAAATGCGTTTTTTTAAAAAATAGCTATTATAAGTACGCAAATTTATTGTTTTTTTTAATTTTCCTTTTATAACATTTATGTAATATAGGTTTTGTTTTTGGCTACGTACTGAATATAAGAAAAGTTTTTTATTCCGAACTCAAATCTGACTGAATCTGGTAGCTGCAAAAGAAGATTTTATAATAACGTAATTACAAAGAGGTAATTACTTCTAAATCTAAGTCTAATGACGACAATATCAATAAGTAACTGTCACTGAATCTGACTGTAATTGCGATATTGGATTTTATATTGATGCAAAATCAAAGCCTATTTCTTCTAAACTTAGACATCAGTTATTATAGAATACTTTCAAACCAACAGAGAATTACAATTTCAAAGAAGACGTAATTGAAAAAAGCCGACGTTTTAAGCGTATTTGACTTTCTCAGTACTCGTCATAGTTGGATTATTCACCAAAAATAAAAGGAGCTCTTTGAATTTATTGTGTTATATTTCCCAAAAATGTTCAGTAACAGCAAATAATTTTGCCAGAAAGAAATATTTTCTTTGTATGACGATTTTGACATTGGATATGGAATTATGATCTTAATCGATTTAGTCTCTGATACTTGGGTTTCAAAATTGTGGGATAAAATAGTTTTGAATGATAGCAAATATCTGATTTAATTATTTGTAGGTAAGTTTTGGTTCATATTAGGTGTACAAGTATGAAATGCGGATTTCAGAAAAGGGATTGTGCACAATGCAAAAAGTAGGTCAATGGTTAGACAATGATGTCATAATATTGAGTAATTATGTAGTGTCTCATACGTAACTCATAAATTGATAAAGCGTTTTAATAATTGTTGTATTTCTGTGTCTTAGATGTCCAAATTTATGCCAAGCAGGGAGCATTCGCGGACGGTACTAATTTTTTGTTACCATCTAAAGAAAACTGCTGCTG
>MQRK01215056.1:52619-63551 GCA_001938485.1 Girardia tigrina
TACCTTTCTGATGTTATGGTTTCAGTAAAAAAGATGGGACCAATTACACGCCTCCTGGACATGGCACACCATACTCCAACTTTCAAAGAATGCAGAGGCTTCTCAACAAATTCATGCGGCTTTTCACTGGACCAAACTCGATAATTTTGGCTACTCACATATCCAGAAAAATGAAACCATGCTTCATCGGAAAAAAAGTCTTGTCGAGCATGTCATCCTCATTCAGATTTTCCTAGAACCAATAACAAAACTGGAGTCGCTTTTCAAAGTCTGTCCTTTCAACTCATGTTGACAAGTAACACGATATGGATATAAGCTTAAAGTTTTCCTCACGGCGGCATGTGCAGTTCCAACGGATACACTCACTTCTTGACATAAACGGCGCATTGACTTTAATATTAAAATTCCGTTAAAATCGTTGGTCGACCTGAGCGGGAGGCATCATGAACGGATCCAGTTTCTCTGAACTTGTTCACTAACGCTCGAACTGCATTTCGATGAGGTATTGCTGTTGCGGGAAACTTTTCGGCAAATTTTTCCTTCGCTGCTTCTGTGTATTCATCATTCGCACGAAAGACATGTTCAATCAAAAATATTCTCTCCTCTGTTGACAAAACCATTTTCAATTAGAATTAACTTCGCAATAAATTGACATTCGTCAATGATTAGATTAAATATCAAAATGATATTTTTTTTTAAAAATTTAAAACGCTCAGTGTCAAGGTCAAAGTGTGTAGGTATGTTTTTTGTTCACGAATCTATTTCATAGTTCGATTTCATAGAAATTTGCATTTAAAAAGTCTGCTACAACGCTGATTATCTAAAAATAAACCAGACAATGAAAGGTGCACAGTGACTTTCTGAACGCACTGTATTATATACACAATCACATACATAAACATTTTTACTTTTTAATGAAGCACACTGATAAGCTCTCCTTGTGATCGTGCATCCTCGTTTCCCTGTTCTTTGTTGTAAACATTCTTAGCCTCGAGTTTCCTTCATTTGATCGTGTTTTTTCGTCTTCGTTGTAATCGTTTTAATGATGCATTTCTGCAATATTATATCTTCGATTTTGAGGTCTCTGTTGATTTCCTGGGTTATTTGTTCTTTTCCATTCTTTTTTCTGACGTCTTGGTCTCTTTTTTAAATCTATCTTTGTTCATGTAATATTTCTGTTGCAATAAGAACACTTTATATTTGGACAGTTTCTTCTTATGTGTCCTTCTTCGAGGCCTACCCAGCATTTTACAACTTTTGAATAGTTATTTTTCGGTTTGTATTCATTATTTCTTTAATTACTGTACTTATTTTCAAACTTTCTTTGTTGGATTCGTTTTTTGTATTGTGGTTTACGTTTGCCTATCATTTTCCATTCATCATGTTTAACTAACGCATTGTATGCCGTAACTGTTTCATCTTTTTTCTATTTAACGTAGTTCATACATATTTGAAACTACATCTTTTATGTCCTTCGTTTCGGTAGCTCCTATTTCAATTTTCAATTTTCTTTTCAACTCATAATCGTCCACCATATTCATACAAACAAGGTTAAGTAACCTTTTCTCAGAAAATTTACTTTCTGTTAATATCGTTACTAATTCTTCGGCTTTTTTGAATATTTCTTCGGGATTTGAAGATCCCAATAGAAGATTTAAAACAGTGGTAGGTAAATGGTCGATCACAAGCTGTTTGATAGTAAAACGCAGACGTTTTTTCAGATAAATTTCAAATATTTAACAATAGATTTACCTCAGTAAAAAGGATTCATAAAATTAAAATGCAAATACAAAAAATTTTCTTTAATATTGTAAATTAAGACTCAAATTCAACATTTAAAGTTTAAATTAATGATAATTAAAATGAAATGATTGGATTTTGTTTGAATATTCAAAAATTTGTTGTTGATTCATGTATTAAAATAAATCGTATTAACAACATCACAAGTTGAATGCAAACATTTATTTACAACACAAACAGATTCTTCACAACAATTTTCAGAGGTCATCTTTCTTTGATTGATATAGTTTTTGATTAAATATTCAAATATGAAAAAATCAATGAATGGGAAATTTTAATATTACATTTTAATTTCTCATAATTTTATTAGATAAAAAGACATTATGTAATTTTTTAAATAAACTTTAATTTTTAAAATATATTAAATTTAATAAGTTAAAATCGTTTACTGAAAATATTAATAAAATTCATAATTATCAAATCTTAATTAATTAGTACTTAAAATTAATATCATTAAATTAATTTCATTAGATTCAAATAATCAATCAAATAACATATCAATCCAATCTGAGTAGGAGAGTCACAAACCTAACAGCATACAAACAACAAACTTACAACATTCCAAATTATCCATCACAAACCGCACATCATATTATATTTCAAAAGTCTACGCAACAATCTAAGTTAGCCCCTGAAGCATTCGATGTGATCTCCTATGTTTTCGGAAAACATAAAGTCTTATCGTGACGGTAAAGTTTTCGTGATGGAAGCTATCCTTGAGAGCAGTTAAAAATTATATTACAACTTTAAAAATAAAAAGAAAATTCTTAATGCAATTTAAGATTTGCAACTTTCTCGCCGATCTATAAGTCGACGTAATGAAGATATGAATAGTAATATAACTCAACAATTGTAAGATCATATACAAAACTGCAGCTCCCTTTCATTACAGATTGACGAATCAACTGATGTCATTGATACAGCACAATTGATTATGTTTATAAAAATGATATTCTCCGATATTTCGACAAAAGAGGAATTTTTACCAATTCTTCCAATGAAAGGTTTCGAGAAGAAGACATTTTCATAACATTTATTACATTTACAGAGAAAGCAAAATTGCCTCTGCATAAGTTTATTTCTATGTCAACAGATGGAGCACCTGCAGTAGGGGAAAAATGGGGCTTTTCCCTCACCATCCCGGGGAATAGCCCGTTACCATGGCAACGGTAAGCAGTTACCGCGCAGTTACCATGGCAACGGTTCCGGTTCACTTAGAAACGCTTCTGATTGGTTTCTGGTTCCCTAGCAACGGTTGCGATTAGCCAAAAAATACTTCTGATTGGTCCTTGGTACGGTCACGATCACCTTAGCCTAGGTAACAACCGTTCCGGTTCACTTGGTAACGGTAACCAAGGTCATGGTTACCATAGCAACGGTAACCAAGAGACGTTTTCCATTAGCAACGGATGCAGCGATTCAAGACGGTTGTAACCATGGTAACGGTTCTCGTATCCATAACAACCACGACCCCATCACTAAGGACCATAGAAAAAAGTGCTAATCGATAGTGCACATTGTGCCGCACATTTCTAATATGCTAGCACAGTGCTTTTCAAGTTGCACATGTGCAAAATGTAAAAATCAATACATAAAATTTTTTAAGTGCTAGTGTCAAAAATCGATATCATGTGTTTGATGCACATTTTGATTCTCTATCTGAATGTGCAATTATAAATTTCATATATTCATTATTTTTTCCTATAATCGACATAATGTGCAAATTTACACAAAGTGCACATCGATTTTAGATGCACAAGGAAGAAGAATATCAAAAAAGTGCTGATGAACTTGAATAGTAATACGTACATTCTGATTCCACATTAACATTTTCGAAAAAGTGCTCAAAAATCGATTTTTTCGTATATATATATGAAACCCATATGATATATGTGTGTTGTTTACCATAGAAAAATACTTCATGAATCGCCCAATGTACCTAGCCTAGGCCTCATCATTAATCACAAGTACCATGGTTACCGTAACCATGATACATAACATTTTAATAATATATATATATATTATTATTATATATTATATTATATATTATATTATATATACATATTATTATATTATTATTATATATACATATATATTATGTATATAATATATACCAATTAGAAACTATCATTGTTATCTTAAAAACCGTGAAAAAGGCTGGGGTTTCTTTTGCACCCCCACTTAGTTCATTTAAACAAGACAAATTATTATTTTGTTATTAAAATATATTAAAATAAACTTGTCAAAAAATATAGGATTTTGCATTCATTTGACCAGAAACAACAATTGAATTGCCGTTTCCCACTTTCAATTTACCTAAAACGTAAATTGATTAATTATTTAATATTATTTTTTTAATATTATTATATAAAGCCGTTAATATAAAGTAACCTATCTAGAAACGATAATATAAAAAGGAACCTATTTTAAAAAATTCATTTTAATTAATCTAATATTATTTTATTATATTATATATATATATATATATATATATATATATATATATATTTGTAATGTTGTAATATTATTGTTTTTCATTTCGTTTTTTTTGAAAAATTATTTCTGTTCTATAACAGTAATTTACATACTACTGATAATGGAAAAAAACAGTCTCTATAATCAACTTCAGTTACAATACGCGGAGTGTCAGGTCACAAACTTCACGTATATGGAAAATGCTCATTGAAAGTATTGAAACGTGGAATAAAGGTATTTTAAAATTTTTATATTATAGCAGACGGACCAAGTGTACTCGGACTGAATGGATTAAGAAAGCTACAAATAATTAAATCAATTTACGTTTTAGGTAAATTGAATGTTGGAAACGGCAATTCAATTGTTGTTTCTGGTCAAATGAATGCAAAAACGTATAGTACTAATAAAAATTTTAATAATACGATTCATCATACTATTTCCCCTAATATAAATTATAACCTACTTGAATCAAGGTATATATTATCGATTCCTTATTTAAAGGGCTTTAAACATTTAAATCGTCAATTTGGAAAAGTCTGTTTCCAAATATTTTAAACTTAAAAATTATTTGACAATCATATAAAATTCCCCACTCCTCTTGGTTTGTGATCCTATCTTGTTTATAAATATACTTATGATATTTGTAACGCCACATGGATTGTAGAGACATCTGGTCATCTCTACAAATGGATCAAAGAGCATAGTCGATTGGATAATGGGAGCAATATTGCTAAACATAATTTAAATGTAAAAAGATCATCGAAGAAATTGATTTTCAAATTCTGTGTAATCCATTTAAAAATTACTGGGAGAGAGTAGCGTGTGATATGAATGGGATTGCTAAAATAAGTAAATTCTTTTTTACATAAAAATTACATAAAGAAAGTTAAAATTAAATGAATAATTTATTTTGTATTTCTTTGTATATATTTGAATTCTTGTGTGCATGTTTTTTTAAAAAATATTGTATATTAAAAAGGAAACCTGTATGTTTTTTTGTTTTAGTGAACCAATAGTTAGAATTTTGTATACGTGATTAAATGATCAATATTAAAAAAATAAAGATTTATAGATTTATTTTTTTGTTTTGATATTTCGGTGGAAAGTTAGAAATGGCATATTTGAATTTGAAATTGAAGATTTGCACAATTTTCTTTATTCAAAAATCTATCATATTATTTCTGTTAACAATGAAAAGCATTTTGTTGACGGCCACAGTGATTACTAGCGCTTTTTATCAGAAGAAGTAGTTATATCCGACAGTGATTTACATGACAAAGAGCTGTGTTTCAATGACTGCGCTCTATCTTCAGGCTTTTGTACCGGATGAAGTTAAGTATTTGATTGAGAGAATGTGGTACGCGATCTCCAAAACGTGTCTGGCGTTAACGGTGTTCTGGAATGACTTTAGTTCGAAATTCATTGCGATGCTTACCATTCTATTTACTTATAATGTTTCCACTGGCTCACTTTATTACTTTTTATTAAACAGTAAATAGAGTGTGTCAAATTGTCCAGCTACTATTATAATAAATCTTGGTAACAGCCAAAAAATTGTCCGGGGTTTCTTAGCCGATTTAGACTTATTTTGGTGTTCTGAGTCTGAATATCACATTGATTTTGCTCTATCAGGTCACCTTTTTGAGATACAAACATAGGCCTATCTGGACTATATATAATTATACATAGAAAATATATCCTCCACAATAGGAACCGTTTCGCCTCAATCCCTCTTGCTCACTCCATAGCTTTAAAAGAGAAATATGAAGCAGTGAAGCACGTGCTCGATAAAATCCAATATAAGTAATGGATGATCTGCCCTTGCAGATATGTAAGGTACCCTTGCTTTATATGTAAATGGGACAGTCGAGACAGAGCTCAGCACTATGTAAAGAAAGAGTGAATATTATTATTACCTAGATTATTATTATTATTATGATTATTATTATTATTACTCTAGTTATTACTTAGGGCGAGAAACATCATAAACGAACCTCTTGTTGACCTGGAGGAGATATTATTCCCACCACTACACATGAAGCTTGTGTTAATGAAAAGTTTGCGCGAGCTCTGGAAAGGGATGGGAGGTGTTTCAATTACCTCTACTAGGCCATTCTTTGACTGACCATTCAAAAGCTGAAGGTGAGCATTTTCGATGACCCACAGATACGGAATCTCATAAGAGACACAGAGTTCCACAATTCCATGAACATGCTAGAGTTCGCCGCGTGGAAATCGTTTGTGCAGGTGCTGAACAACTTCCTGGGGAACACGAAGGCAGGAAACAACGCCAGACTCATCAGAAGCATGATAGAGGCCTTCCAAAAACTCGGTTGTTTGATGAGTATGCAGATGCACTTCCTGTTCTCACACAAGGGGAACTTTCCTGAATACCTTGGGGCGATGAGCGACGAAAAGTGAGAAAGGTTCCATCAGGACATGCGCCAAATGGAGGAGGGGTACCAGGCGAGATGTAACGCAGTCATGATGGCGGACTACTGCTGGTTGCTGAAGAGAGACATCCCTGCAGCTGCTCACCCATGGGAATCGAAGAAACGCCGATTTATGCCTTGAATTCTGAACTTTTGTGTCACGTAACGCTCATTCTTATGTATTATTATGTTTATCAAATTTGATGAACTAAATAAAAACTGAATGAATTATGATACGTGGACTTTTATTTCTTGAGGAAAACGGAAAAATCGTCAGGAGTTTCTTGGCTGATGATCAGCAAAAATTTTTTTTCTTAAGAAAAATCGATTTTTTAAAAATTTTTGTAACAACAAAACCTGACCTGATAGAGCAGAATCAATGTCATTTTCGGACTCAGAGCATCAAAATGAGTTTAATTCAGCTGGAAACCCTGAACAATTTTCAAAAAATATTTTTTTGTAATCCAGTGTAATTAAATTTGTTTTATTTCATTGTTAGATTTGTGTCATAAATCAGCAATAGGTGAATTACTATGATTGTTTGAAAATTATACGAAAAAAACAGAAAAGGCAATTTTTATTGTCAATATATACATTATAGAGGAAAAATTTTCAAATTTTATAGGTCAATCTTTGAATGTCTATAAGATAAAAATTAGCATTGTCCAAGTATTAAATATATAACTACATCAGTTTCTGATGACTTTAAAAATTGACATATTTTTTAAGTCATCAGAAACTGGTGTAGTTATGTTTTCTGTTGTCTTAAAAAGTCAATTTTTATAGATTTTAGATCAATTTCTTTTGAAATTTTAGGTAAATAATGACGGGGCCCTAATGATTACTTAAATTATTGTAAAACAGTTGCTTGTATTTTTATTTGTACCCCTTGACATAACATAAGCCGTCACGTGCCGGCAGTTTTAATAACATTATCAGGCCGATATATATAGCTGCGGACCGCATAAAAGAAAATACAGCTTTCTGATAGTAATTTAAAAATAATTATATAAGATGAAATAATACAAGAAATTAGTATTCACAGAATCTCTTTATTTATAAAGAATAAAATTTTAAAAAATTTAAATTAAAATTTTAGATAAAAGTGAATAATTTTTAATGGCAAGTATTTTTCATTTCCAAAATTTTTCGTTTTCTAATAAATATGTTCAAATTTTGCTGCTTTTTCTTAACAATTTTTTAGTTTTACTTCAATGAACAATGAATTTCACAATATTAATACATTAATTGGGTTTCCTTTACATTTATTAATATCACAATTTGAATTGCCACTAGAACAATTCTCCGTAAAACTTGCGTAGCTCGTAATCCTTCTTGATTGATAAACTTTAATAATATTCTTTAACGTCTTATTATTCACACAAATTTAAATTACAATTTAATTATTACAAAAATAATTTATACTTTAATTTTGAAATAATTTTTATTTATTTTAATAAAATATTATTAAAATATTAGTTTAATTTAAAGGGATTATTTAAATTTTAATAATTGATTAAACAACCAGACGTCTTAAAATATTTAAAATATCAATCTTCCATCTGGGTGGGAGAAACACAATCCTAAAACAACATACCAAACAACATACAATAAACACCATTCAAAAATATTCCTCACAATCAAAAATTATATATACTTAAATTCCAGAGAAACTGAAGGAAAAGTGGAGGGGACAATAACAATTTTGGTAGACTTCTGTGAGACATAGTACAAAGAGGTTAGGAAACAATGGTTTACACCATTCTTATTTATGATGTCCGAAACCTGTATTACTTGGAAATCAACCAAACTTGTGTTAATATATAATGTATTTTATATATAATGTATTTTATAAGTTTAAAAATCTTTTTTATTTTATTAGATTTCACATTTATAGAAGTAATTAATCTTCCTTTTCAAGTACAAAAAGTTTTAACTTGTAAATATTATCACACTAAACCATATAAGAGTTTAACATGGGATTGTAATTTTTGTATTTCTTCGACAGATTTGTATTTGAAATATTTATGCGATAACACAGAAATATCATCATCCACAATATTTATCAAATTGAAGGCTGTGTATGGAAAAAATTTTCACTGCAGATGTTCTTGTATAATGGATAAAACTTATCCATTAAAGACAGAAATTTCAGTGCCTGTTCAATCAGGTAAGTTTTAATTTTATTCGTTTAATGAACAATTTAATTAGTATTTATGTTATTTTAAAGTTATTAACTATGAAATAGTTATTAAATGTTTTATGATCAGGGACACGCAAATTCTGCGGAAAATAAAATTGCATGACCAATGATTATTTATTAAAATTAAAAATTGTAAAGTGAAAAAAACAAACTAATTTAATTTAAATTGCGATAATTATTTAAAATCATTAGTATCAAATTAGTTTTAAACAACAAATTTTTTTTAAATTTTGTTTTAAAACACTACTTTACAATCTATTAAGACAATTTACATTAATAAAGAGCCCTCTTATTATATTTAAATCACAATTTTTGAAATATAGAATTTTCGAATAAAAAATTATGAAGTAAAATGTTTTTTTATAAATTTATTTATTTACTTTTACTTTACAATTAATCTATGTCCAATAATGTCGGCTTTCATAATGGATGATGGAAAATTTTTTTAAATCTCGTGGTAATATTATTTAAGATTAGAATAACTTATTAAGCCTGACAGCAAGTTCTGTCTCTGAGACGGGCTCATATCGGAAATTCCTGGCGCTAATGTTAACCAAGATCGAATACTTCTCTTCATTTTACTGAAGACTGATTCAGTAGGGTTTGAAAAATTGGAATATGGGGACAAGTTAACCACTTCCATATGGTTCTGAGTGACAATGCCTGTGTGAATAGAGGCGTTTTCATGTATCAGATAATGTTTGGTGTGAGGAAGGTGGTGGACGAGTGCAGAAAGAAATTCTTCATATTTATCTCGATTCAGACTACAGACCCTTAAATGTACTGGGCCGCTTGTGAGATGGCCGTAATGATGGAGATATTTTTTAATTATATTTTGAACATTAATTTATTTTAATTTTACAAATGGCCCTAGTAAAAACTTAAATACCCTTAATCGAAGTAAAAAAAAGTGTATGTATGAGCTTTGTTTTTTAATTTATCACTTAATCAATTTAATAATGCCTTTATAGTTTGTAAACAGGTGTATTAAACCATCACTGATCATATCAACCACTGTGAAGCTACTGTGAAATGTCAGACAGAACCTTCCTCGGGTGCGCAAACTAAGAGACAAGGTATGGTAACGACTTTATTTGAACAGCAAGTCACTGCTAAAGCATAGAGAGATAAAGTAACTCATGATTTTGTGGACATGCTCATGCGCGCTAACAAACCCATTGAAAAATCCGATCATCCTGTGGTCTGCTAGTTCTTATCCCCACATAAAAAAAAGATGGAAGTGCTGTACCTAAATTGGATTCTCTAAGCCTTTGCCATCTACCTGCCTTGATTGAGGAGCATGACGCAAAAATCCTCATGGATCGTTACACATGCCTCGATATTATCGCTGATGAAACGATAGATCTCCGAAATCGCCCTGTTTTACCCATTCTATTCCAGGGACTGTGTCCCGCAGACTTACTTACAGAAGACTTTGATGAGCTGTCCGAACCACTACTTGTTAAAATTGACAAAGTAAACCACGAATGTGTATCACAGGCTATAATACAGAGCCGCAGCGATTTTCAAATGAATATTTAGAATGTGCTGTTATTAGTATCTGCTAGTGCCTCGTAATTTGCCAAAGCGTGAAAGGACATTTTCTCTTTGCCGTGGATTAACTTTAAACACCCGCGCTGGAGCAGAAAATTAGATAAATGACCAAAAATTTTCCCAACTAGGAAAAATACATAAATAAATTAAATAAAATATATAATTAATAAAATAATTAAGTTAAATAAGTAAAAGTAAAATAAAATTACTAACTTAAATACTTAAGAAAAGTAATTAATTTAAATAAAGAAAGGCGAAAACCAATACATCGAGCTATTAATTATCAAAAAAGTGTTCAATCATTTTTTTAAAAAATTATTCAGTGGTGTTATTTTTGTGAAACCGATTTGCATGTATTAGGTTGTTCGATATGAAACGGGTCAAACTTCACACCTTACATTTCAATCGCGTATAACTTAACTTTGAACTATCGTATGAAAATAAATAAGGTATTTCTTGACAGATATA
>MQRK01215056.1:75778-96268 GCA_001938485.1 Girardia tigrina
TTTTGAAATAAATTTTCGAAATAAATTTTCAGGATTTTAAAAATTAAATCGAAAAGAATTTAATAGATTAATTTGGGTCGAGATAATTAAATTAAATTAACATGAAAATTTGTTTTAAAGATGTGAATCGTTATATAAATAAATTTTGGTGTTTAAAAAAATGAATTCTGATATAGAGGTTGCAACCACTTCTCACAAAAATATTTTTTTTAACATATCAATTGAAAAGAGAAGCATTCTATTTGTATCCTGTGAGTTGTTGATAAGTTTACAATATATGAAAACCACATTGGCATGGTAGACAATGAAAATACAGATTCAAACATTACCATTGGTGTTATTAAAGATGTTTTGATTCACTGCTGCTTACCCTTGTCTTCTTTTCTTGGTCAAAGCTACGATGGAGCCGGAAACATAATGAGACATCTACTTGATGTAATTAAGAGATGATCAATTAAGAGAGTATGGATGATGAAGGAAAAAAGCTGGCGGTCTTTTGTGGTGGCTATAAAAGTTTGATATATATATTGAGCTGCATTTGTTCTACTTTATCTTTTTGCATGCTGGAACTATTTCATCACAACTGCAGAACAAAGTCATCACTGTTCAGAAATGAATTCAGCATTGTGAATTTCTGAGAGACTACCTTCAAAGACGTTGTTCAGAAGAAGAATTTCGCGATTTCTATGAAAAAGTGAAACAAGCAGCAAATCGGACAGAATCACTTATGTGCACCACGCAAAAAGTTTTCTCTCAAACGATTTTAACAAGTGTTTGGATCTCATTGTCATGAGTTAGCTGAAGACTGTCACAGAGTCACTTTTTTGAAGCTTTGGACAAAGTCTGCAAAGATTTTACCAGGTGTCTTTCCCAAGTCTCTTTAAAAATTCCTTTCAAAATGAAAAGATGCTTGTGACGGCCTCAAACTGAATTTAACCAGAAAATATTCACGTAGACGAGTCTGTCTTCTTTCCTCTGATATCAGCTTTCAAAAGTCAGTTGAATCTTTTGCCGGATTTTGTGAGAGAAAGGAAGAAAAGGCCAGTTTTTACTTACTTGGAAGAAGAACCATTGCTGAGATGTTGGTTGTATCGCAATTGGAACGTATTTGTTTTTATAAATTTACAACTTAATCTCTCTATGGATGACAATATAAGTGAAAGATTTCAACACCAAATCGCCCTGAGACGACTCAATATGAGCTTACGGAGCTCAATGACACCAAAGCGTTTTAACAATCTCATGTTGCTACATTGCCACAAGGAAAAGACAATCAAATTAGATCTTTTTGTAATAGCAAGTGACTTTGTGTATGCCTATCCTCACAGAAAGGACTTTTTTGTTAATTATATCGTTTAAATAAAATTTAATTAGTTTCTTGGTTTAAAAAATAAACTCGATTCTGTACATTGAGAGGGTCTATTAGCTACGATTTTACAGAAATGTTTTTCTTCTTTTCAGTCCCCAAGGTGTAAAACCATTCCGGTGCCTATCAGTTGTACTAATGAACATCAAGTGAGAAAAAGTAAAACATTAAGTTCTCTGGAATCGATAAAACAATATCCTCTAAATTTACTTTAATTTTTTAAGACTTGTTCGATAAAGTTACCATGTTTCTGAAGGTTGTGAGTATTAATTGATAAAACCCATTTTAAGACAAGGAATTCCTTGGGACAGCTTTTTGCAGACCATGGATCTTTTTAATATTGAATCTGAGAGCTGAATCGACACCAGTGCAGCGCTGATACTCATCCTTGAACAGATCCTATACAATATAGCTTTGTCTCAAGTAATAAATCCCCGTCGAGCGAATGAAATATCTATATGTATGGTTCTTTTGTGTCCAGTGCAATGCTGAATTTGACACATTGCTTGATTCAAGGATTTGACGTTCTGATCATATTTTTGACGGAGATCGGAAAAAAGAGACCAGGATAAAAGAGACCAGAAAAAAGAGACCAAATAAAATAGGAAAATTCAAGTAAATTTTAGAGAAATTAGAAAATTTAAGTAAATGTTAGAAAAATTATTATATTTAATTGAAATTTAGAAAAAAATTTAAAATTCAAGTAAACTTTAGAAAAATTAGAAAATTTAAGTAAATTTCAGAAAAATTAGAAAACTAGAATTTTAAAAATACTCAAAAATGATGAGACACCGCATTTTTAAATACAGTATGAGTTTCTAAAATAAAGTCTAGTATTCTATTCATGCTCTTCAGAGCGTAAGCCAATCCAAAACCCAATCGAGTTAATTGATATGGAAAATCATTAATAAACACACGCTGATATTTCCGCAAATCATTTTTAACATGTATCTGTATGTGTATATTTTTTTAATCAATAATTTAAAAATTTCCAGACATTTTACTTGCGGAGTGATTCACGAACAGCTATTGTATCCATCGCGTGAGAACGAACTAACTTATTAACCTTGAATTTAATAATTTTTTTTAAATTTTTTTAATTTTTAATAATTTTACTAAATTTTACTTGATCTTTTAAAATTTTTCTAAAATTTACTTTAATTTTCTAATTTTTCTAAAATTTACTATAAATTAATAATTTTTCTGACATTTATGTGAATTTTCCAATTTTATGTGATCTCTTATCCGTGGTCTCATTTTACGTGATCTCTTTTTTCCGTGGTCTCTTTGTTCCTGGTCTCTTTGTTCCGAGAATCAATTTTGACCATCTCGACTTTTTTTAGGTAGATCTGGGGTTTAGCTTTACCAAACAATCAGAACATCAGGCGTAAGTGAAGGAATTTTAGAAACGTGGTCAGTCAGATAACAGCTTTTCCAGGAATTTAACCTTAGATACAGTTTAGACACAGTTTCCTTCAAAACATTGAAGTATTGTTCTATCGCTTACGTGTTGTTAGCAACATGACGATGTCAATGGTATATGTAAATACATCGAAGCTAAAACCAGCGTTGAAGTATTACCTATCATCTTGATGAGGTAATTCTGAACGCCCCCCTCTTAATGCATATGTCACTCACCCTTGTCTCTCAGCATTGCACCATGATCTTCAATAAATCTACACAGTAAGTTCAACGGCTGACTCAGATAATCCAAATTTTCTTAGGATTCTTCATAATAAATTTTGATTAAGTGTGTTTAATGCCAAAGACGCATCCAATGTGTCTTTTTGATATCTTTGAGGGTGATGCGGACAGGTCCAGGTTCCTTGGATTTCCTACCTGTGAGTTCAGCAGTCAGTTCTTCCATTGTAATCTCCCTGAAGGAGAAATCTGGCACTTTCTGTTGGAGGTGGCTCTGGATCCTGCCAATGTCCTCTTCAGATTTTTGAAATGATTCAACCTTAAAGATATTTCTGAGAGTCAGTCCACAAAGGTATCGTTTGAGGAATAAATATCTGGTTCCAGATCGTTTTTACGACATTTTTCGGGGTTAGTCAGTAGAATTTGGAAATCTCACTTGTTTTTCAAGGGGCTGTACTTCTTGACCGAAAATGAGTGTACTTGATTATTGCTCAGTTCTATGAACTTGATAATTCATATTGAACATTTCTCGAAGTTTACATACTCCGTCATCATTAATATGAATTAATTTGTAAAATATTTCGTAGTTTTAATATTATTATTAAGTTTTATCGGTTGTTTAGCTTTGCGAGTACCTCTTCAAAATCCTTACGTGTTCCACACTTTCAGAAACACTTCAGAAAAAAATTACCATGTTACACTATAGTAACCTAAAACTAAATAATCTTTAAAATAATTTAATTAAAATAAATTAAAATTAAAAATTCTTTAAACATTTTTAAATATCTAATATCAACAAATATTTCTTATTATTAGGTACATATAGTGTAACCTTACAACCATCAGTTCCAGATTACAATACGACATTAAGATGCAATTTTCTTTATTTTCGTGCTGTACCTTTAACTTATTATTGGTGGTGTAATATATCAATGCCCAGCGATAAACTTAAAGCATTTATTAATAGTTTGAAAGTCTCAGAAGATGTTTTAGTTTTTAATTATGGTGATATTCCTAGCAATGTTATCTGTGTTTGTAAAATAGTACATAAATATTTGAAATTACCACAAGAAGCACCATACGTAGAATTTGCTCTACCACAACCAGGTATCAGTTTACATGTATTTAACAAAATATGTATTCTATATGTACTTTTCCATTATTTTTATTAACTTACTTTCTATATATATATATATACTTTCTATATCCATGGAATTTAGAAACCTGTTCTATAAGGCTTTTTACTCAATCGATTTTCTTCAAACTTTGCCCATGGTCTCATTCTCGATAAAATAAATGATTATGTGAAAATTTGATCGAAAAAAAATTTTTAAGATCCCAAAATGGGAAAAAACGGAAAATTCGGAGTTCCCGATATCTATTTATAAATTATAAGTAGTTTATATTGATTTTTAATGTTTTTTAATTTTAAGTTTTTTTAATCTTAAATTTTTAAATTTTAAAAACTTTGTTGGCAAAGTAGAATTTTGTCTTCATGAAGAATGGATATAAAAAAATTATTTTTTTTGATTTACTAGTCATAATTAAAATAAATATACAGAGCATTTTATTTATTTTTATGATTAATTTCATTTATATTAAAATGTAACAAATATTTGGTCTTAGATATGTTGAGAATCATTTTGTTATTTAAAATAAAATTTTAAAAAAATATTAAATTAAATGTAATACATTTTACCATTCAGAGTTTAGTAAAGAAATAATCTAAAGAAACAAATTTTTATATCAAATTATTAATAAACTATTGTAGCAATTAAATCAAGGTTTAAATTGATCGCATGTGGATTGATAAGGATTACATTCAGTTGTTAATTCAATAGAATATCTTTATTACCACGTTTTACTTAACTTGCTTTGGGTTCTGTCTGTCTTTCTGTTTCTTTGTGATGTTTCACTTTTCACACGCTTTTTTAGACCACTTCCACTCATCCGATCGTTCTGAAATTTTTTATGTAGGCTTCTTCTGCCTGACATTTTGAGATTTTAGCATCTCTACATCTCAAAAATGCTCTAATAAGTTCAAATTAATTAATTTTATATGGGCTAAATTAAAATATAACATTTATAAATTATAAAATTAAATCTTGGTATACTACTTATAATAATAAGTAGAAAACAAAATTAATTTTGAAGTTTAATTTTAAAATGTTAATTGTTTATGCTGGTGTCTAATAACTGAAAAATATTTCATAAATTCAATCAATTTTAGTTAATATATAGATTTAAGTATGCTTTTAAAATTTTCTATTACTTAAAGCTGCTTAAAGCAAATATTCTGTATGTGCTCATTTAATGTGTCCATATAAAATCGAGATTTTTTGCTAATCAAATAAATTTTTGGCAGTCAACAGAAGGCATCAACCATCAGCTAGAGTTAATCTGACGATTAGGATGCGTATTTTTTTGAGTAAGTTCCGGAGTTTTGGTGAGTTTTTATTTTTTTTTTCTTTCATATTTACATATTCAAATGCCGGAAACTACTCTACAAAAGAAGTGACGACATGAGAAGGACCAGAAACGGTACCAAGTCAAGTGTTCGCTAGAATCCGAGCATGATAAAGAATCGAAACGTGCAAAGCACAAGCTTCTCGATGATAATAAAAGCGAAGAGCAGCGCCTTTCACGACTTAAAAAACATAGTGAGCAAATGCGCAAAGTTCGTGCCACAGAGCAAGCTGAACAGTATGCTCGCCGCCTTGCTGAGCAGAAGGAACGGCAAATTTTGCATCGTGCGGCTGAAAAGCCTGAACATACTGCTTGCCGTCTCGCTGACTAAAGGTACGTCAAAATTTAGCACGTTTAGCTGAAGATGAAAATGAGCGCAATTCTCACCTTGAGCTTGATCGAGAAAGACATTCTCAAGCTCGGCAGAATGAAACTGAAGATGAACGCAATTCTCGCCTTGAGATTGATCGACAAAGACATTCTCATACTCGGCAGAATGAAACTGAGAGGGCACTGTAGTTAGTAAACAAAACATTTATTTTAAATTATGAGTACAGGTTTAAATAAAGTTTGAAAACATGAAAGACTTTGTATTATTTCTCCTCAGAAATTTAAACGCTGACAAATAATTAGTTCTATAAAAGCCAAATTTCGTCGTAAAGCCCAAACCGAGCGAAGCTCGTTCAAGTTTCCTTATCCAATTCCTTAAGTTATTGAGACTAAAAAGAGTTAAATAATAATATATAAAAAAATTTTAAAAACCACGTTTTACTTCAAGACTAATAATAATAAATAAAAAAGTTTTAAAAACCACCTTTTCATATGGACTAAAAAGAGGAAAATAATTTTTTTCTGACCTCATTCACAGGTGGCCATTCTAGCCATGTAGACATTTCAAATATGCACAACTAAAATTAAATGGAATGTTGTATGACTAAAAAACGTGAGGCGCTAATATCAATTGTCTAACTTTCAATACATGATAATATTGTTAACCGGAAAATAAGTCAGAACAATAAATGGACCTAATTGCTGTTTGATGCAGCGATTCACATACTACCTAAGGAAATTCAAAAAATTCCTCCCCAAAAAACTTTCATGAAGAAAATAGATTTCCAATAAGTTTACAAAACTAAATCTGTCAATAAAAGAATAAAAAAATGAATAAAGTTTCAAATCAAGTAAAATTATGAAGTTAAATTGCGCTCCACGTTTTTTAGTCATACAACATTCCATTTAATTTTAGTTGTGCATATTTGAAATGTCTACATGGCCAGAATGGCCACCTGTGAATGAGGTCAGAAAAAAATTATTTTCCTCTTTTTAGTCCATATGAAAACGTGGTTTTTAAAACTTTTTTATTTATTATTATTAGTCTTGAAGTAAAACGTGGTTTTTAAAATTTTTTTATGTATTATTATTAAAATTGTGTTTGCTGATTGAGAAAATAATCTGAAATACTGAATAATGGAGAAATAATCAAGAAGGCATCCAGAAATTACAGATAAGAAATTGGTCGAAGTTTTTTCCAATTCAAGAAAAAAAACCAAAACAGTTGACTAATATGAGGGTTTAGTTTAAATTTAAGTTTCGCCAAAATAATTTATTATTTTTTTGATTTGAAAATTTAAAAGAAATAAATTAAAAAATTAAATGTTAAAATGCTAAATAAATACTTATTTAAAATATGTTTACAGTAATAACAATTGATATATTTTGATAAAAGTTATGAAATAAGTTTTAATAAATTTTAAATAAATAATTAACGGATCAATATTTAAGAAATAATTTTTTTAACAAAAGGGTCTATTGTAAATTTAAATTAATTAGTTTTTATGATAAAGTTTCGTAGAAAAATGTAAAATAATTTAAGGTTTAGATTTTGTAAAATTCTCGCAAAAAATGTAAATATAACTTGAAGTTTAATTTGAAAAATGTAAAATAATTTAAAACACTTTATAACTTATTATTACATATTTACTGACGTATAAGTATTATTTAAAAATTTTATGTGAATAATATTTATTTTAGGTACGTTGGTCGTTATTCCATTAATCGCACAATTAACGGATTCATATCAATGCTTTAATAGAATGAATAAGCATTTATATATTAACTGGTATTGCGATTTTGATGGAAATAACATGATCATTGATGAACATACAAGTACTCAACATTTAAGACCATATTTAAAGTATGTTTTCAAACAAATGAAAGTTGACCATCAACAAAGGTTGAATATCAATTTTTCAATGCAACTTGAAAATATTACATGTTTTTGTCAAGCTGTTTATAGTTCACAATTTTTCCCAATTCAAAATACGTATTTCCAACTTCCCATATCCGGTAAATGGTTTTTTGATATTACAAAACTGATTGAATAATTAAAAACTCATTTTTTCCATCGCAAATGCTAAGTTTTGTTTATTAATAAAAATTTAGAAATTACGAAATACATTTTAAAAGAAATTTTTTGAAAAAAACAGCGCTAATTCAAAACATAAATTCTATTATAAATATGAAAAAAATAAAAAATGCCATTCGAATTTTTATAATTATTTTATAACTAATATTAAACTATAAAATCTGTCGTTATTTTCTTTGGAAAATTGTTTTTAGTATTTTAATATTTAATATATTACTATTTAAGTTAACATATTTTTAATCAGTTGGAATATTTGTCAACAACATCTAATGACAATAAAAGGCAGACAGCTCATCAATTCTTTCGTTTGTGCAATTTATCAACATTTTTAATTTGTTTAAAAATAATTTCTTCACATTTGTCAGTACTTGAACCTATTACTTCAAACAAAACATTTATATATTGTTTAAGTACCATGTATTTAATCTTCATAGAGCACACTCTGAGACGTATTTTAAAACCGATATTTTTAACAAGGTAACTACGCTAGCAAACCAAGTAAATATTGAAACTGCTTTACAACGACAGTGCAACAAACAGAAACACCGGAATATTCCCGGATCATCAAATTTGAAAGATTATCTTCGTCAAGCAATATTAAAATTTAATAATTAGTTCTTTGAAATACCGCTTTTCTGAAAGCAATTCGGCATTGTTCAATCCTTTCTCGTTATATCAAATTAAAACTATTAGATGTATAACTTAGTTTTTTGGATTTTCTAAGAGATGGTGTAACCTTTGTAATAAGCATTATTTTACAGTCGTACGTACAGATTTTAAAGTGCTGAAATCGAGGCATTAAAAATAAGTAGGTCATTGACCTTAAATGCGTCATAAACATATTTTTAATCACGTTTTAGCATGACAATTTTCATACCAACAAAACAGCATTTGCGGGAAGCACTACTGTTTTGCTTTAATCAAAAGAAAAAAGCTGCAGACAGTTTTCGGCTTCTTGAAGAAACTTATGGTCAACATGCACCAACTCAACAGACTTGCGAGAACTGGTATAAACGTTTCAAAGTGGAGATTTCGACTTAAGTGACAAAGAGCGTTCCGGTCAACCAAAAAGATTCGATAATGAAGATTTGGAATCATTACTGAAGGAAGATTCTACTCAAACAGAGAAAGAGCTTGCAAAACAGTTAAATGTTACTCAAGCACCTAAATGTAAACGTCTACATGCTATGAAAATGATTCAAAAAGAAGGAAAATGGATACCACATGAATTGAATCAAGCCAACATTGAAAGTCGATTACTGATATTCAATTCATTGCTTATAAGACAACGAAGATGGTCGTTTTTGCATAATATTGTGACTGGAGATGAAAAATGGATTTATTATGTTAACTCTAAACGCAAGAAATCGTGGGTTCATCCCGGCGAACCGTCCACGTCAACAGCAAAAAGAAACATTCATGGAATCAAGGTTATGTTGTGCATTTGGATGGATCAGAAAGGTGTACTGTACTATGAGCTGCTGAATTCGAATGAAACTGTTAATGCAGAACGTTACCAACAACAGTAAATGAAATTGAACGATGTATTGACGTCCTATTCCAGTCAACAAACAGCGCAACGGTGATTTTGCTCCATGACAATGCTCGGCCACATGTCGCAAAACAAGTAAAAAACACGTTGGAAGCACTTAAATGGGAAATTCTACCACATGCTGCCTATTCACCAGATTGTGCCCCATCAGATTATCATCTGTTCCGATCAATGCAAAGCGCTCTTCGGGACCAGCACTTCAGAAACCAGGAACATATAAAAAATGGCTGGAACAATGGATTGCATAAAAAGACCAAAACTTTTTTTTCGATGGAATTCATAATTTGCCTGAAAGATGGTCGAAAGTCATAATTAACAATGGAAAATATTTTGATTAGAATAAAACTTATTACGTCATATAAATAAACTTGTCTGTTCTGCAAAAAAATCCAAAAAACTAAGTTTTACACCTAATAATAACCTCAATCGTCAAAAGTATGTTGAACAAACGAGTGTCATAAATAATACATACAACATCGAAAATTTGGAAAATCCAAAAAACTAAGTTTTACACCTAATAATAACCTCAATCGTCAAAAGTATGTTGAACAAACGAGTGTCATAAATAATACATACAACATCGAAAATTTGGAAAATGAACCAATGATGTGGTATAAGGTGGACATCAGATAACTTAGAATTACGTAATTTGGAATTTCTGGATTTGTTATCAAAAACTAGCTGGATTCCAGCAATTTATCATGCAATTTTGATTTTATTAACATTGCCTACATCCACGTGTTCAGTAGAGAAGTCCTTTAGTACATTACGAAGAGTCAAAACTTGGCTAAGTTCTATTATGTCTGATAGCCGCTTATCTGGCCTTTGCATGTTAATTACACTAAGAAAAAATTAGGAACGACAAGGTAAAATTATGGATCGAGTAATTAACAAGTTTTCTTTTAACCGAAGAAAGCTTCAATTTTTGTTCAAGATTCATGTAAAGAAAATAAAATTCAAAATCATATGTTTCTTTTTTTGTTATATTTTTGTTTTGTTTGGTCTTATATGCTATTGTGCTGCTGAGTTGTGGATCCGGATTGCACGTTTGGATTGGGCTTATAATGGCTTCAAAGTTACAATATATGATAATGGGCACTTTCTGCATCTTTTCATATTCTTTGAATTCGATATAATCTTCCTTTGGAAATTCCGCTCTGATGCAATGATTGTTATTGCTATAAGCCTTGTGCTCCTCCAACTTGATTATAGCTTCAGGACCATTAAAATTTATAAAAATCTTTTACAAATCTCGATCCTTTCTGTATGTTTTGATATTTGAGATCGGATAAGGCGCTCAAAGTTCTTGATTCAGATGAAGTGCCTCTTTTCTCCATCATCTAGAAGGAGCAAATCCCTATGATCTTCCAATTCGCTTCTACATACAAGTAAGGGATAAAATTTGTCATGTTCCAATCCAAATATGTTGATTGAGACATTGTTGATGCTTCCAAATTTAGGCACTTCATTCAAGCTCGACGGGAATTTTAAGCAGTTGAAGTCATATGTGTGCTGCAGATTGTCGTATTTCGATACTCGTGATGCATGTTTTTGATCCTCAACAAATTGTGACAGCATTGCATACTTGAAGCAAAAGTTGTCATTATTTTGTACATTGACGCATACCTTTTTATTAGCTATCCATTCAGGAAGCGGTATATAGGAGCTGCCTCTCATTGGGGAGTATTTATGAACATGATTTATCAACTGATTTACAGATACCAGAGTCCATCCACTCTTCTTTTCTTTGCTCTCATCAGCTTCCTTCATTATCTTGGCATATTCTTCATTGAGCTACTCCAAAATATCATCAGATTCTAACATTGGCCTATTTTTGGTCTTAAGGGCTCTATGTGACAGTTCATCATCAACATTGGTGAATGTTGCCTCCAATTTAAGGTCGACTTTGATAGCTTTTAAATCATCCATATTATCTTGTAGAATCTCTATGGTTTTCTTCTTAGAATATTCTAGAAAGTCACGAAGATTTGTAACTATGCTGCCTAGGCTGCCTAGGTTAGCCTTGGGAGCCTTGATAACATATTGACGTATCTTCTTATTCAATGAAGCTTTATGAATTGGTCTCTGTCTTGAGCTTTTTGCTAGAAAATTTATGATATTTGTATCATTTGCACGTTTTGATTGAATATTTGAAGCCTTGACAGCATCGGCATCATTTGAAACAGGTATCTCCATTGGAACATTTGTAGCATTTACATGTTTTAAGAGAACTTTTATCGTATTTGAAAGATTCTTCTCAATTGGGACATTCGAAAGATTTAGTGGTTCGAGAATCGGATACGTTGAAGATTGGAAGACAGTCTTCTTGGACTTTATTGAAAAGTCACACAAATGGTCCTTGTGTCTATCATAAAATTGATGATAGTCACCACTACTTGCATTTTGACATACTGGACAAATGTAATACTCACATCTATTGAACATATATCCATAGTAACGCTGCATTGTATCATGAAAAATTTGTGGATTGTGAACATTTGCCAGGCAGCATCTTTATAATGGACATTGTTGAATTTTCGTAGAAATTTCCTCTTGAATCATCTTCGACTTATTTTCTTTGAAAATATTTTTTCGATTTGGTGAAAGAAACTATATGTTGTTTATGGTCATTGTAAAATACTTCAAAACTAGTTCTGTACACTACCTCACATGTTGGACATATAAAATATTCTTGTGAAGAGAAATTGTATTTGTAGTATTGGGATAAATTTGAGTTCTAAAAAAATTATTTTCTTTATGCAGCTGAAAAAAACTCACCATTTTCTTAACAGGATTTTGAAATAATGACAGATGTCTGATTAGAAATTTAAAATACTGATTAAAATTAAAATTTGAAATTCAAAGTTGAAATCAAAATTTCGTTAATATAATGAATGCAATATGTTGAGATGAAGGATTCATAAAAAATGCATGTTGTTATGTTTGTTGTCTAGAAAGCCTATGCATGTTTTAGATATTCCATAGGATTTTATATATAAAATTAAGGTTATATCAAATGGTTACGGTAACCAAGGTGTTTTGATAGGTGATGCCTAAGCTCATGTACATTAGATGATTATGCAGATGTTAGGTATAATGTCTATGTACGTTTTAAGTACTATAGGAGTTTTATACATGTAGATTTTACATGTAAAATAAAAGGTTATGTATCTATGTTACGGTAAACAAGGTACTTGTGATTGTTAATGAAGTAGATTAGGCAATTCATGAGGTATTGTTTGATGGTAAACAACATACATATATCATAGGGGTTTCAGATATATATGAAAAAATCGATTTTGCGCATTTTTTAAGAATTTGAGAAATATTCAATTTATCAGCACTTTTTCGAAAATATTGATATAGAATCTGAATGTACGTGGGTTACTATTCAAGTGCATCAGCATATTTTTGAAATTCTGCTTCCTTGTACCTCTAAAATCGATGTGCATTTTGTGTAAATTTACACATTATGTTAATTATAAGGAAAAGTAATCAATATATGAAATTTCTAATTACACATTCAGATAGAGAATCAAAATGTGCATCAAATATATGATATCGATTTTTGACACTAGACCTTTTAAAAAATTTTATGTATGGATTTTTGTACTTTTGCACATGTGCAACTAGAAAAGCACTGTGCTAGCACATTAGAAATGTGCCGCAAAATGTGCACTATTTATTAACACTTTTAAAGTATCGATTAATACATCTGGGCACTGTGCAGTGATCGATTAGCACTTTTTTCTTGATAAAAAACTCTGTGGATTAGGAAAAGCCATTATAAAAAATGCAAAGTAACTATTCTTATCCGACAAAAAAGTTGCCGTATTTCGGCACATGACCATTCTAGATTTATTATGCCTCCAGTGAAAATGTCATTAAAAAGGTCCTGGTCTATAATACTATCATACATAGATAAAATATGTACAGGATTATAATTTCTGTATGGTCTTTTTTTGGGAATTTGGATGGAATAATTAGATAATAAATAAAGTAATTAATTAAATAAAAAAATAAGGTAAATAAATAATTAAACAGATTAAATATTTAAAATAAACTATTTAAATTAAGTATTAATTATTAAATAATAGAACAGTATTAAATAAATAATTACATAACAAAATAAAAAAATTCAAATTAAAGCGAAAATTTGATTATTATTTCAACTGAGTTAAACCCAATGTTTTTTAATTCTTTGTTAATGACTCATCGAGTCAGCAAAATTATTTGAACTGTGGTAGCGTGTTCTAATTGGGAGTGTTTGTCATTCGATTGGATCGCAGTGATTGGTAGACCAATCAGAGCAAGCCTGAAGAAATGACAGTATTATTTTTCACAATTAATTTTTTTCTTTTTCTTTTTGTTTGTGTTAGAGCAGCTTTTTTGAAAACAGGATTTTGCCATTGAGATTACTGCTTTGAAGAAAGGAGATCTGTGAAAAATTATCTTACATCGAATTTATTTTGTGAAATTTCGTAAATTAATATTTGTGATATAAGAGTTGAATTTGAATCAAGTATCTTGATTTAAAGAATAACTGTAAAAATACATTCTTTTAAAATTTTGATTCTTCAAATGATGAATATTAAAGTGAAATTGAAGAATAGAGGCCAATTTAAATTTAATTCGATTGCAAAGAATCATGTTTTGATACATACCTTGATGAATAAACAATACTCAAAGATCGTGTTATTATTCGAAAAAAGAAATCAAACGAAAGAGCCTTTGGTCACATCACTTGTTTAAATAACAACTATTCAAGATTCAAATCTTTTGTATATCTCCCGACACTTTTCTTTTATTGCCTCAATCAATGGCATTTGATTCTGATTTCAATGAGTGGAGTTTCATTTCCAATAATTATTTGGTATGGTTTGTTTCTATTATCATTTTTACCACAAATGCAGCCACAAAGTTGCACGAACCACTTTGTTAAAATATTTCATACTTATTTATCTTTTAACTTATTTTTATTGAATTCCCATCACTATATAGTAACATGTTTATAGAATAAAGGTTTGTTTATGTATATCTGTATATATAGAAGTGTATAAACATACCTTCGATTAAAATTATTAAATCAAGTTATAAGAAATATTAATAGGAAAAAACAAATTTTGAGTATACTTATTAGATTATTCCATACTAAGTTTAACGACATTTAATTATCGAAATTTCTGTAACGTGCAGTCTTTATGTCAGCATCATGTGTAGAAAATTGAGTGGCATTCAAAATTACTTCTTCGAGCGTTTTACAACTATCAGTCATGAATGCATCCTGTTTTGAACATTACAAATGTGTTAAATGAGGTTCATATCAAATGAGTGACCCACCAATGACAAATGCCTTATCCACCACGAGGAAATGATTTTTTCCAAACCTTTACTCATCATTTAGAAACACTTCATTAAGAAAAATTTCAGTGTACTTGCAAGTTGTCATCCTTTTAATATTCAGGACAAGACCAGTACCTTGGATAGAGATGGCTTAAACATAACTGTTTTTGTGAATCTTGAAATATTTTCTTAGTTAGTGGATCATGGCAACCATAAAGAACATTTAGCAGAAAAACTGATGACTTGACTAATCGTTACTTAAAATGTAGCTAGTTAGAGAAATAAAATGGTCGATTATAACTTTAAGAGAACGTTACGTTATTCCATTCTTTGTATCTTAAGTCTTAAAAGACACCAACATGATTTTTTGTATAAAGAAGAATATCTAATCTTCTTTCTTAGCCATTAAATTCACCGTTCTTGGTAAGTAGACAAGCCTTTCATTTCTTGAAGACAATTTGATGGTTCACGTGTATTAAGAACACCAACATGGGTTTTCAAACTTTTATTTTCAACACAGTCAGAATTGTCTTTTGGACAATTCTCAGCAAAACTCTCGTCATTCGACACCGTTCTAAATTGATAATTTTTTGTTAATATTTGTTAATAAACAATTATTTGAAAAAAATTTTTCATTATTTTCTGATTTTATTTTTAAAGTTCAAATTTTGTAGTTTTAGTATTAATTTTTATTTAAAAATTATTTTATGTAAAGAAAGAACATTTATTTTGAATTCAAAAACTTAGTTAAAACTATTTATTTTATTTAAATTTTATTATGAAGATTTGAAAAGATTTAATATTTTTAATGTTTTTACATATCTTATGCTGTACTTTAAAATATAAATTATACTCGAATAATTATTTTTTCATGAACATCTAAAATATCAATTTTCCATCTGGGTGGGAGAAACACATTTCCAAATACTAAACTCAACATACAAAATTCAACAAACCAATTTCAACATACCAAATTTAAAATATTCCTCACAACGTGGACCCAGTACTCACCTTGTCTTCAATTTAGACTAAAAATCGAGGATCTTGGCTGTAGTTCTATTTTCCTACACAATGAAGACGTTTATTTGTGGTTAAACTATCCTATTTTGTAATGTCTCTCTAGAATTCGGGTTTGGCAATGTTCAATAATAAGCATAAGTGTTTAGTGATGCATAACTATATCAGCAGCCATCTCTCAAATTGTTTCTTGCTGGAATAAAACTTAGGTCGAAGATTCGTTTTCTCACGCCTTTCCACGTATCTTACATGACGATTTTTTATAATCTTTTCACTTAAAGTTACGCGTTTTATTAGAGATTATGTAAAAATTAATTTGGTCACTCTCTCAATTAAACTCATTAATACACACAAATTCCAATCTTATTTACTCATTCAAAAGTTTGAATACTAAATTCAAAAATAAAATTAATTAATTAATTTATTGTTGTATTTGTATTAATATTTTTATTTACCTAGATTTTCCCCCAGTTTATTTGAAACCGAAAAAATTTAGTTTTAATACTGACATTTATTGTCGAACAGATTTTTTTGATTTGTTTCTTTATTTTTGGAGATGTACATATAAAAATACAATTATTAATTTTCATGAATTCCATCCTAGAAATGACGTAGAATTGAAATATTTTTATCAAGCTTTCCTAATTGACCAAGAACTAATTTACGTCAAGCCGATTTGGTTATCCATGAATATTACTTGTGAGTGTTATGCAATATACAAAGAAAATAATGTAACTTCCACTAAGGTCGCCAAATTTCTAATTCCAGAAACAAGTGTTTACAGTTTATTTAGAAATGAAATTGATTTATCATTGCAAGACATAATGGACAAATGTCATATATGTATACCATAGGTGAGCTATAATTTCCCGTATTGGGAGAATGTAGCTTGCAAACACATTATCAACATGCAGTCTCATAGAGGTCATTGAAGATCATTGATTTTCTGCTATTAGAAAAGGGTCTTTATGGAGCAGTAGCTCAGTATTGAGCGTCTCCATGGAGCTTTTATGGATGAGGCACCTTCATGTTGATGTAGGGAGTCGCTGGAAGATGTGGTTAAGGTCTTTGTATTAACCCCAACATTGAAAATTTCGAAAAGTTATAATGCTTAATAAATGTTTTGTAATTAATAAAATCACTGGACACCTTATTTTTTAATCACCTTTTTAAATAAATGAGTACGAAATATAAGTCAATTGCATCATTTGTATAAAATTAAAATTTCTATATAATTTCAAGTCAGCTTAATAATTTAAGAATAAAAACTTCAAATCTCTAAATAAGAAAAAATTATTTCCATCTTAAAAGAATTTTTATTGGTTCAAAAGTCACCGGATTATGCCACAATTTACAAAATTATGTTTTACAACAGGATGGAGCCAGCTATCACACTGCAAAATCAATCGAGTGTTGGTTTTGTAAGAGAGTGTTGTTGTTAATTTTTTAATTTTCAGAAATAAGAATTTTGGTTTTTTAAAAATTTCGAATTATAATCGAAATTAAAAAAAATAATAGAAAATAGGAATAAAAAAAAGAAACTAAAAAAGTAAATTTGTTTAACACATTGACTGCTGTTGACATCATGCACCGAACGTCTGCTACGCGCGCTACGCGTGGGACAAAAAAGTTGAACATTGTTGCCTTTTTAGCATTTAACACATTGAATGCTGAGTACGAGATATCTCGTACTTAGCGTCTAACTAATGAATATTGAAGTACGAGATATCTCGTACTCAGCATTCAATGTGTTAAATAACAAATTTAAACTGTTGTAGATTAATAAATTTTGCAAGTTTTTAATTTGTTTTGATTTAGAATGGAAGATAATTTCCAACCTAACAGGTTTAAAATAATAACAATCTGTCTTAGATTAGCCTTTATCAAGTTAAGATTAAAATTCCATTGAGAATTTGTTGGCTATTATGAAGTTAAAATTAAAGTAAATCGACCAAAATCTAGGGATGATTTGATTGAAATATTTTTGAGTATATGGACCAGCATAAGTAATAAACCTTGTTTTAATTTTATCGATACTATGGCAAAAAGTATAAAAGACGTTATTGAAGCAAAAGGAAATATTACGTCATACTAATTTTTGTTAATAAAAAGACATAGCTGTTCGGTGACGTTCGAACCAATACAAATTATTTGCAGATTGAAATAAATTGTTATTGTTCAGAAATTTCATGTTTCTATTGGTAAATTATTATTAACCCGTTGATTACCGGGGACCCGTATATGGTTTACGGCTTATAACTTTTGAACGAAGAGGAATTTTTTAATGCGGTTTTTTTCTAAATATTACTATTAACTTTTCTAGTCCAGCTCTCTCGCTCTCTAGTCATATTCTATTCAATTTATTGCATCAGATCAAAACTGGAGTATGCAGAACAGTGAGAAAAAATCCTAAAGGATTACCAAAATTCACTGGAAAATGACGAAAAGGAGATGTTCAATGGTTTTCGTCTTCAGCTCTTCTAGCAATGAAATGAAAAGAAAACGAGATGTCTTCATGTTATCGACTGTAAATAGTACAAATTTCTTGAACCGTGGAAAAATTGATAGAATAAACGGAATGGAAATTATGAAGCCCACTCTATTCATGAAATAATCGCAAAAAATGTGAGCTGTTGATGAAATTGACATGCAGATATCATTCACTGCTTCAATTAGGAAAACTTTGAAGTGGTATAAAATACTTTTTATATAAAATCATTCAGAGAGAAATAGAGTTGGTAGACCTTCTAATGCTCCTACACCTTTGACATTAGTTGCTCGTCACTTTCCCGACAAATTTCCACAAGATCCAAAGAGTAGAGAACGAAGTAGAAAAAATTATATTGTTTGTAGTGCGAAAAAAATTCGACAACGTAGTTATTTCATGTGCCTTGACTGTAATGTACCCCATTATACGTACCAAATTGTTTCCGAATTTACTACACTAAGCTTCATTTTGATGTAGATGAGTGATAAAACCAATTCTAATCAGTAAAATATAATAACACTGCAATATTCATTGAAAACTCTTGTATGTAGATCAAAAAACTCATTTTTGTAACTCTTATGTAATACATAATAAATAGTCTTTTTTAATTATTTTTTCATGCTGAATTACCTTTGTTACGTCTTAAAACTTCAACAAAATTAACATATCTCCAAAAAAATTCGGTAGTCAACGGGTTAAATTGGGTTGCATTTATATAGAAATTTTCATTTTATAAAAATCGTGCAATTGGTTCATATTTAATACTGATTTATTTATAAAGGCACAAAAAATCAGGTATCTGGTAAGTCTTGGGCTATGTTAATATAGGTAAACATATATTATATGACTTGCAATGATTATCGAATTCGTATTTTAATTATTATGATTTACATTAAGTTTTCAGAAGGTTCATTGTTTACGTATATGGAACTTAACTGTTCTGATCCGTGTGGTTATAACGCTTATACAAAATATGCTATAAAACAGATCGCTTTTTCCAAATTTGATATGACTCCTTATTCTGCCTTTCGTATCACGGCAACTGAATTAAATTTTACCAAAGAATTTCTTAGCACAACCTCCAACAGTTTTAATCCATTAGAAAATACAACAGAAATTTTTATATTTAAATGTGTCCAAATGGATTGGGTTTTATTGTGGAAAAATACAACAAATGTCATAGCACAAGGAACGTGGTCTCTAAAATGCTACAGTATTAATTTGTCTCTATTTACATATTTTATTTCAATCATTTTATTCTCACGAAGTGATGATGTAAAATATACGTTTTTGTTCAGATTTATCAAGAATTCCTCCGATCACATCAAATCATTTTTACCAAAATTTAGCTTACAAAGGTAAAATAAATTTAACTTGTAGCTTGCTCAATTTCGTTGCAACTGTTGCAAAAGATATTGTAGTGTTTTCAATCGGACGGGTGTCATTAATTAATTTTTTCTACCTTTCTAATGGAACGATTTATTATTTTAATAATTTGACTTTTAACAATGATCTTTTGGTGAAGTGTGAAGTGATCCTTTTCAGTCGCCAGTCTCCGGTGGCTTGTCGAATATTTCAAATCGGAAACGTAATTAAGTATCTAGTATCTGGATGTAAACTATTTTTACTTTATTAATTTTCAAATAAAAGATTAAATTTCTACAATTTATCAAAAAATATCTTATGAGAAAAAAAATAAATAATTAATTAAAATTTGATTATCTTTGTAGCGTGTTTTATTGATATTTACTAATTTTATTGACATTAACTTTTATTACGCCGTATATTAATCATTAACCAGTCGATCGCGGCATGAATTTCAGTCGATCTATAACTAAAACTTGAAAATATTAAAAAATTCTTCAAATTTTGTTTCTCTGAAATTTTTTTGCAAATTCAAAAAAAATTTTTCTTGGGTCAAATCGAAAAATTTGAAATCCCACTTCATTACGACCAACAAATGATCGACGAAATTTTTATAGTTTTTATGCTGTTTTTGTTTTTGTAGATATGTTTTTAATCTTTAGATAAATTGAACTTGAATTAATTAAACATCTAACTTTTTAAATGAGCTTATCTTGAGGGAGTTGAATCCAAAAAAGTCGATCTATAGAACCAAAAGATTGTGTAGCTTTCATATATTTCTATTACATTCATAATGTATTGTAGGATATATATATATATATATATAT
>MQRK01215056.1:123423-140317 GCA_001938485.1 Girardia tigrina
GGTGAAACGGTGAATACTGAACGTTACAAACAACAGTTGGTCGATTTAAACCGTTCGCTGCTTCAAAAAAGACCTGAATACCTCAAAAGGCAACACAAGGTTATTCTTCTCCATGACATGTGGAGGAAATGAATTGGGAAGTTTTACCTCATACGGCTTATTTACCAGACTTGGCTCCTTCAGATTACCATTTGTTTGTATCGATGGGTCACGCACTTGCTCAGCAGCGCTTTGATTCTTACGAAAATGTGCAAAAATGGGTCGATGAATGGTTCATGGAAAAAAAAGAAGACTTTTATTGGCGAGGTATCCACAATTTGAGATATAGATGGGACAAATGTATCATTAGTAATGGAGCATATTTTGAATAAAGCTTTTTTTATCATTCTTTTGTTTTTAACGTATTTCTTTTCAAAATTTAATCCGCATTTCATACTTGTACACCTAATATTTCATATATTTCCGAAAAATTATTGGACAATGAATCATGTGAGGGACAACCTGATTGTTCATCGACAATGAATATCAATTTCGATTAGAATCAAGAAAATTGTTCTAATAATACTAGTGCTAATAATAATTTTCCTTGCCAAAAAACAGGCGCCGGTGGTATTATGGGAACAGAAAACATAGGTGAGATAATATTATGTTCTGCCTAACTATCCCGAGGGCCTCCATTATCGTCATTTCACCGCGGCCCGCAAGTGCTGCGCCCGCTCTGTTATCAGTCTATTTAATTAAATCTTTGATTAATGAATGAGGTTATAAAATTGATAATTTTTAATTTCTCAAAATTTTATTAGGTAAAAATACATTTGCTAAAATTTTAAAATAAACATTAGCTTTTTCAAGTATATTACATTTAATAAGTTAATCTACTTAAAAGTACTATTAAAATTTCAATTAATTAAACTTTTAATTAATTAGTATTTGTTCCAGATTGATAAAAAATATTTTTTTAGATTAAAAAATGACATTAAGGCAAATGAAATTTATATGTATATATATAAACAAGAAATTTATTCCTTATTCTAAGTTAATAAATCTGTTGTTCTAGTTTTTATTAGTATAAAACTAGGCTAACCAAAAAAAATAGTTGGTGAGCCTAGATGAGTGAACAAAAAAAATAATAAATCAAGGATGTTATTTAATAATTTTTAATTCACAACAATAAAAATAATTATAACCTCAGATCAAAAAAAACGATTCACTGGATAAACTCAACAGTCAGTTTGTATAGTCGGTAACAAGACTAATATGATCAAAATAAAATGCGGGAAATTGTTTCAAAACGTCCAATACAAGCAGGACCAAAACTTCTGTCTTTAATTTAGATTCTCAAATTAATATATTTTTGATCGATCATTGATTTTTTTTAAATTATTAAATCTAAATTGCTATTAGCAATGAGATTAATTTGTAAGCATAATATAATTAAGTATATTAAATAGTAATCTTCTTTTTTCTCTTTTCTTAGTTTCTTTCATTTTCTTGATTAAATAAATCTTTTATGACCACATTGATTTTCTTAAAAATATAAAAAAAACGTACACGCACAAAAACAACAAACACCACCCCTTTAATAGAATTAAAAAAATGAGGTTTGACATAAAAAAAGTAAAAAAAATGAATCATGCTTATACACGATAAAAAAAATAACAGACTGATAAAAAAAATAAATTGTCACAGACTCATAAACATCCCCCACTAACACAACAAAAAAAATTATTCAACAATCTGACAACCGATAATAAAGAGATGACGATGACTTGAGAGGTATTACAATATATATTTATTATTTTTTTGTAAAAAAAACTTTGTAAAAATTGGTTTTCTTGTAAAAAATTGTTATATGGAAAAATCCAGAAAAGAAATTTCGTTGTTTTAATAATATGGGTGTGAATCGAGTTAATTTTGAATGGTGAATAGCTTGCTGAAGCAATGAAAATTTGAATATTGTGTTTTTATCTTCGTGAATATGAATATTTTCGTAAATGAATCTACAGATACTAAAAAATCAATCAGAATTATTTTTCATAATGACATTAAATACAGTCATTATAAAATAAAAATACTGTCGGATCTCACGTTAATTTCAAGTGTTGGAGTAATGAATTTTGTCGATTCTAAGAATTGAGAAACGAATTTGATTATTGATACTCGGAATTATCGAATAAAAAAACAAAAATACGCTACTAATTTCAATTGTTCGACGGGAATGATGTCAAGGAGATCAAAAATTAAACATGCGTTACTCTATTTCTGAGAATAAAGGATCTTATTCCCGATCAGGATGTGTTTCTCTCGAATCCAATTTAATTGTCTCAATGTTTAAATTTTGACCGAATTAATTTTATTGAACAAAATACTAAGTCTTACCGAGCACGATGAGCAGTTATCGAGAGAGGCCCTGGTGGAGCACTGTCGATTGTTTTTATATATCTTATCCGATTCGACACTGGCTTATTCCGCAAGGAATTTGTTGAGTGAGATCAATTCAAAACGAAAGAACGTATTAAAAACGGTCATGGATTTCATTATGACTGTGTCCGAGCTATTCTCGCAACGACAAAAACATGTTAAAAATGTTATTGGTAATCATCTTCATCCACTCACGTTACAAGTGTTGACTTTGTTACGAGAAACTCTTGTCGGTGATTTGAAGGACGTTTGACAGAGTCTGATGCGAGTGTTTCCAAATGAGGTGATTCCCATCGTTCGAACCCCCACAGTATTTAAGCATCAATCTCAAGACCTGTCAGCGCCCTCCTCTTATAATGCATGTAATTCATAGTTTTCAGTTTTCTTCGAAAATAATACCAGGTCTTGTATACGAAGAAACGCCGTTTTTCCATTCTTTTTATATATGTATATATATCCATGAATCAGAAACCTATTTTTGAAGGCCCTTCATTTATTTTTTTTCAAATTTGGCACACTTACTCATTCTTGATGACAATAAATGATTATGTGAAAATTTGATCAATAAAAACTTTTCATTCACCAATTTCAGACAACCAAATCGTGTTTTCATCTCCTGGATTAGTCTATCGATAACTGATTTCATAATACGAGTTATTTCTTCAACCGCACTGAGTCCTACATAACGAATATTCTTACCACGTATTTGTCTTCGAACTCTGATTCTTCCTCTTCTTATTCCCAATGTCTCAAATAGGTCTTTGACTGCATTGAATGTAGTGATGCAAAATTTCTCTCGAACGCTACCTAGTTGCTGCTACAGTCCTACAATTCCTACAGTGATGGTCATGGAAGTTTATTGATTGATCCTGCAGTTGTTTTTGGATTGGTTTAATTTTTTACAAAACTGAATACCTGAAGTTACGTAGATTGATAAAATTAAAATTCATGACATTTTCAAGCAAACTAGATGCTCCATTCTGAGTGTCACTTGTTTCAGTTCCATCTTCATATAGGTCTTCTAATAGCTGTAATAATTCATCAAACTGTTCTTGGATTACCTTCAATACATCTTATCTTGCACTCCAGGGTGTTTGAAATTCTCTCTTCAATGTAATTTCAAGACATTCTCTTATCGCTTCCCAACGAAAAGGTGAAGCACTGAAGAAAATATAGAGATTGTGCACCGTACTAAAAAAATGTCACAACAACTGCATCCTTCATATCGGTCTTCATATTGTTTTACAGCATGTAATTCAACTAAATTCAAGCTATGGTTATTACAATTTACAATCTGGGGTGGAAATTAATCGGTTTGACCGAATATTTGCCATTTTAAATTAAAAATGAAAAAAATAAAATAAAGTAATTAAAAAAAATTAAATTAAAACATTAATGAATAAATTAATTATATTAAAGTAAGTAAATTAAATAAATAATAAAGTTATTAAATAAATTGAATAAGTTTTAAATTTTTAAATATAAGTAAAAAAATAATAATTATATTAGTTAAAATTTGTTTTTGGATAAACTAGATGATTATTTCTGGTTTATGTAAATATCGATTAATGTAAAATGTGTTTGATTAATCGATTAATATCGAATAAGGTGTAAATAAGTATGTTTTTAAATTGGCTTTGTTCATTTAAATGAACTAATCGCCAGCTGGAGTATGTGTGTTAAATAAGGTAAAAGTGTTTATGATTGAATGTAAATGTGTGAATTGTGATAGAATAGGATTTTTATGTGTGTTAGTGTAAAGGTTTGAAAATTTGATTAGATGTGATTGTGTGTGTGGACAGAACATTATTATGTTGATTTGTCACAATTTTTATTTCAAGTTACAATAACAATTTTTTTTGAAAAATAAATCTCTTTCTCACGTTTTTAAAAAAAAGCCTTATTGAATTTGTTTTAAAATTATTCAATTAACAATTTTAAAAGAAAAATATATCACTGGTATAATTTTGAAATAAAAAATGAAATGTTGTCAAATTATACTCCTAATCTAACTGGGCCTTTTAAATTAGTAATTTGCAAAGCATTAGATTATCCAGAACAGTGCCAATCGAATTGGAATAAAATTACGGATTACGAATTTATAACGAATTTGACGAATGTGTTTATCGGAAGACAAGGCGACTGTTTGTTCAGTATTATTCAGTCGAATATCGCGAATTATTGTGGTTGTCAGTTGTATAAAATGCCGATTTTGGAGAAATATCGTTATTTGCCGTTTTGTTATGATAAAACGTTTCGGAATGATAATTTGACGCATTGCTTGCACGCGAGTTTTGAGGATGTCGATCGGGAACAGTTGAGACAGTTGTGCTATAAGGATTTATGTGAGCATCTGAGTATCAGTACAGTAGTGTCGCATAACAAACGATCTTTCGGTGTGAACCGAAACCCGCGAGGAGTTTGTAGTATGATTCTTTATGGACGAGAGAATCACTGATAATAAAGAAAAATTATTACCGAAAAGAAATGAAATATGTTGGTGGCACAGTTTCCGATCCACAAAAGATGCTCGAGGATTTCGAAAGAAAATACAAAATTCTGTGTTTGATCTAAAAATGTTTTGGATATCTGTGAAAATTCTTTTTTTCTCATGTTTGCTTAGAGCAGTGGTTCTCAACTTTTATAGTGCCACGACCCTTTTAGTACAATTCTCAACGTTGTGGCGACCTCCAACTGTAAAATTATATTTGTCAATAGGCTTAAGTAATTATACTACAGCTACTCTATACTGTTATCAATCATAATGTAAAAATCTGAAATACAGAAAAATATCTTACAGTACCATGCTATACAGTGCGTTCCTAAAGTCTGTTCGCACCCATTGAAATTTTGATTTATTATTATTTATTAAATTTTTTAATTTGTTTAAATGCTTTAATTTAAATAATTTTAGTAAATTTAAAATTGAAATATCAAGACCATCTTTTTTTTTAAGATGAATTAATTAAATTATCTTTTAGATTCAATGACAACTCGAAATATAGATATAAGGTTTAGGATTATTATTGTAGAATTAATGAACGAGGGTAATTCAACGGGTCGGATACAAGAAATTATGAAGGTTAGACATGGTATTATTGTTTCAAAGCGTGGCATTCAAAAAATTGTACATAAGTTCAAGACATTAGGTACATATGAAGATAAAAAACGTAGTGGACGACCTTCATAATTACCAAAACTTTCTGAAAGAATTATTCGCCGTAGTTGCTTGAAAAATAGGCGCATATCGATAAGTAAAATAACAGGAGCTTTCAATGCAGCTGGAATGATACATGCATCACGAAGTACAGTGAATAGAATTTTGATAAAGTACGGCTTAAAAAGTCATTATGCTGTTTGCAAGCCTTTATTGAATGGAAAGCAACGAAAAAGAAGAGTTGAATGGGCTCGGGATAAACAAAATTGGGACATCGATAAGTGATCGAATCTAGTTTTTAGCGATGAATCTATGTTCCGCACATATAGCCATACTCGTAGCGAAATCTTTAGAAGGTTTGACAATGAAAGGCTTAGTCACATTTGTACTAGGAAGGTCCTCCAACACGGTGCCCAAGTTCATGTATGGGGATCTTTCTCCAGATTTGGTGTTGGTATCTTAAAACGGATAAACGGAAATTTAAATTCGAAGAACTATCAAGACCTAATTGTCAATGACATAGACATTACAGGGCAATGCGTGGTATTCCCTCTTCCAAATTTTATATTTCAGCAAGACAATGCGTCTTGCCATCGATCAGTATCAACAATGTATTTTTTGAAAACAAAGAAGATAAATATTCTTGATTGGCCTGCTAACTCACCAGATGTAAACCCAATTGAGAATTTGTGGGGTATTATAAAGAGAAAAATAAATAATATGGATTCTTTGAATTCAGAGAAAATGTGGATAGAAATACAAAAGTTATGGTACAATATACCAACTTCTTTATGTCGTCGACTTGTCGATTCGATGCCCCGAAGGGTGTCTTCAATCATCAAGATGAAAGGATACCAAACAAAATATTAAAAATAACATTTTTATTTGTAAATATAATATTTACTTCCACTTCATCGTTTTTTTACTTAGGAAATTTGTATAAGTGATGATTTTTATGGGTGCGAACAGACTTTTGGAACGCACTGTACAGTTGACATATTAGAATACAAACAAAAAACACATTTTTAATGGTCTTGGGTGACTCCTGATAAATCTTCATTCTACCCTCGAAGGGGTCCCGTACTGATCTGAACCATGTTCAAATTTTCATTGTAATCCTTAGGATTTTACAATTCAAATATTAATTATTTCTCAACTTTAATATTCTATATTTAACCTTTTTGTAGAATTTGACCGTAACTTTAATCTTCACAATGTTGTTGGCACTATACATGTTTATGCTATATTTGTAAGCGTAATGTGGGTGATTATCTACTATTTTGTATTTGCTTTAATTGCAATTATTCAAAATTATTTTACACAAATATCAAAATTGCAAACGGAAATATATAATATGTTTGGAGTTTATATTAGAAAAAAAATTTCAGCGGTAACACAAATTATATAATATTGTTTTATTTAATTTTATTTTTTCAGGAACAAATTTATAAAAATTTCACTATTGTTCAAGATGATTATGGATTTTCAGGTTTTGTGCACAAATTTGAGGCTGATGTTATGAAATATGTAATTATGAAATATTATAATTATTAATAATAATTATACTTGATTCATTAGGAAATAAAAAAAATTAAAGATTAATGTACTTGATTGATTTGATTAAATTGTGAAAAAGTCTTGTGAGGAATATTTTAAATTGTTTGAATGTGTAAATGTATTGATGCTGTATGTTGATTTAAGTATGTTGAATTTAAAATTGTGATTCTCCCACCCAGATGGAAATTGGTATTTTTTCATTAAATTTAAAGTATTTGACTATTCAAACATAATTAAAATAATGATAACATAACACTGTTGTCACCGTCACAAATCCGCCGCAGTCACACCACTGCGCCATCCACTCTGTTATCAATGATTATTATTATTAATAAATAAAATAAATAAATAAATAATAATCATTGATAACCGAGTGGTTCGCACAGTGGTGTGACTGCGGCGGATTTGTGACTGTGACGACTCTATTGGCAGAGGGGAAGAACAAAATAATATCTTATCCGGAAAGAGAGGAAATAAAATAGAGCCATTTTTTTGATTTTTAAGGTCATTAAATTCCGTGCCCTAGTCATAACAAATAGATAAATATTTAAAACTAAAAAAGGAAAAACAGGATTTTTTTAAGACGTTGACTATCAACCTGCAATTTTTTAGTACAATAACTATGAGAAATATTCGTTGTTAAAGAAACTTGTAATAAAAATCAAAAATCCAAATAATTATAAAACTTAAAAAAAGAAAAAAGTTAAAACTTTTTTGTTTGATAAAAAATTTTTACAGTGTTATAAAAGCTCTCGCATAAAAGTATTTAAACAAAAAGTCAATAATTCCCATTATTGTTGTACCAAACCACTCTAAGACAAAAAAAGATTCCATCAGTAATTATAAATGACAGTTTATAATTTTTAACACTAAAAATATTAAATGATCATTTTATTATACGTCATTCAAAATTTTAACTTCGACCGCTGATCAGTTCCATCAAAAAAAGGAATTACCATGAAATTAACTCAAAAAGAATTGGACAGAGTCAACGAAAATGAAAAAAAATGCTTAAAGAAAAGAATACGTAATTTTGTTTAAAAATGACTTTATGAACGATTATACAGACTTTGTTTTTGTTAATAAAACGTCTTATAATTTGTATACATGAAGTAAAAAATCAAGATCACGTCGAGGAACAAGTTCAAACGTCCTAATTCTAACTTTTCGAGAAAGATCAGTTTTCACGATATCAAGGTGGACAACACTTAAAATTTGGATATTGTACTTTGATAGAATCAACCTTTACAGGAGACATTTTTGCAACATATGTTAAAGAGTTTTGTCATTTTTTTGAACTACAATTGCATTGATGAGATTTCAGATTATTTTGGGTTTGATTTGAAGGCTAAAATTGAGTTGATTACATTAAGTAGGAGACGTTTCATTCCTAAGACTAGCTTTTGGTTGGTTGTCAGTAGAGATTTTTATCATGTCTGCGTTAAAAACGGAACGATAAGAGAAAACATATCGTTTTCTCGAACGGCAATTGATAGCTGACAATGGCGAGTTTGCGAAAATCAAATTGATCGCGTTTAGTACATCTTGCTTATTTTTTTTAGGAAAAATGAAATTATTTTATTTTACTCCAAGTAATTTGTTGGTTAAATGTTATTTATTTTAGGCATGTTTCCATATAGTGTGCTAGCTTAGTTCATTTTGTAACCTAATGATGTGATTATTATTATCTCAAAATGCGTCGTATAATTTTGATTTAAATATTTCATGACATTTTTATTATGATTATAAAATTTTATTTTTAAAGAAAAGGGCAGTTACCCTAAAAAGACAACAAAAGAAACTCATTAAAATACGTTCTAAAGTACCTTCGATTTACCTAAATGAGGCGTTGTTTGGAAAATTATCAATACATAAAGAAGTGATTTTTTAAATCATTTGTTTGAAAAGTTAAGAATACAATTTCTTTAGCTGTCCAAAATTATCAAACATCGAAAAACAATGTGGAGTGAGGTGAATGATATATTTTTATCCATATATATGAGATTATGATTTTTTAGAGTGCAGAAGATGATCAATCTATCTTTGGACAGGTCTACATATTTTTGAACATTTATTATTAACAGTTTCTTTATTTTAGATACCGTTTCTAAATAAACCTGTGAAGAAATTAAGTGTCATTTCAGAAAATGTAAAAATAAATTTATATAAAATTTGGATTCAATGACAATTTATTTATAAAAAAATAAAGAAAACAAGCCATTTTAATAATTTTTTATTGTACAACTGCACATTTTTCGCCATTACGATATCATCAGTTCAGAAATACTTTCGGATTACAAGTCATTTATATGGCACATTGACTATTACACAATAATTTCATTTAATATTAAAACATTTTAATATGATTGTATGATTCACTTTGGACATTTAAGCATGGTTATAAATGATTTATTAATAATGCTTCAGTGACTATCACTATGCTATGTAGTGACTATACTATGTGACTACATTATGCCTTTTAAATCTCATTAGAGGGAAGATTTAATCTTGTTTTGACGAATTATTGATTTTAGGATCATTTTAGAAGTTTGGACACGTTTCGTCCATAATGATCAGCATTCCACGTAATTGTAAAGTAAGTAATCTATGCATCGTCACCAGTATCAAAATGCCTCAAAAAAGATCTCTGTGTTCTCTTTTCAAAAATTAATCACAAATTTTTATGTTTCAAAGGATTTTTTACAGTTTATATGGCCTTTCCATGTGAAGTAGGGGTTAGTGATTCATTTTTTTAAATTTAAAATTGACGACGAAATCAGAACTCAGTTTGCTTTAAACGCGTAGTTTCATAATTTGTAGTAAACCTTTAGCAATCATTAAACGCGTTTAACATTTTTTTTCAATATTTATACTTCTTCAATCTGAGTTGTCGCGGTTTGCACATAAAAATAATTTAACAAATAATCAGGACTTATTACAGTAAATTTTATTTTTTAAATCATATTTGATGTTCGTCCAACTTTGGGAGTTACCGCGGGTTCAGCCAGGTTAGACAAAAAGGGCCGTAGGTTGGACAAAAAGTTTGATTTAAGAGTCAAGACCTACATAACAGATTTTAGAAAAATATATTTAAAAGAATATATGTTAGGATTTTATTTTTATAATTATTTTCTAACTGAAATAAATTAAATACCTGTCAAAAAAAATAAAATTATATTTTAAAAAATGATCGAAATATCCTAATTTCAGTAGTCCTCGTCCGTAAAGTAAGGATGAAGAAATATTGTACAGTCAAAGTTCGGTTTAACGAAAATCAATTTACACGGATTTTGGTCTTTTGTAAAAAAATAACGAAAATTCAGAAATTTATTGAATTTTTTTATTAAAATAATCCGTGATTTTCATACCTTTTCTTTTTTGTTTTCATAATATCTTCTTTAACTTTTCCAAGATTAATAAAATCGGTACAACTGTTTTGCAGCATATCAGCTTCCACTAAATTAATATATGAGATCACCTCATTATAACTAACTAGTTTTTCTTTCTCTTCCTCTTCCTCTCAGATTTTTATCTTCGGTTGGTTGTATTTCATCTATGCAAATTTCTTCACTGTTTAAATCATCATGTTCGATGTATTCATTGCAAGTTGGAAAGTCAACATCAAGTTGATTTTCTTGAGTATCTTTAATATCATCATCTATTATGTCAACTGTATTTTTTGACCAATTGTTAAATGCTTTATTAAAACAGTTTGTGATTGTTTCGGCACTCATACATTTCCATGCTTCAATAATCAACGATAAAATATCTTTAAGTTTTGTGTTTTTAAGCAAATTTGCATAGCATGTACCATCTTTTTCATCATTCAATGTTAAATTTCGCATGAAAAACTTACGATAGTTGGCCTTGAAAGAGCGAATTATACCTTGATCTAACGGCTGAATCTGTGAGGTGGTTGTTGGTGGCAAAAAGTATAGTTGAACATTAGAGAAAGTACTGTTGATATTATGAACTGTATTAATAAAAAAACCAGTATTAATAAAATTTTCCTATTTTCTTTTTGCATTCTGTCATTAAGTTGATTCATCCAGTTAAAGAAAATAGTGCTTGTCATCCAAGCCTTTTTGCTTTTTTTATAATCCAACCAAAGGTCATTCAAATTCAAGTGTTTAAACCCGTGTGGTCTCTGTGCATTTCCAATTAGTAATGGTATTTCTTTTTGACCAGATAAATTTGCACAAAAAAGCAAAGTTATGCGGTCTTTGGCAAATTTACCGCATGCCCTGTCGTCTTTTGATAAAACAAGTGTTTTTTTTGGACGGGCATTTGAAAAACAAAGATGTCTCGTCACAAGCGTATATGTTCCTTGATTCAAATTCTGCTTTCATGTGTTCAAAATCACTCCAACTGTTCTTTAAGTCATCCACTTTGACCAATCCTGCTTCTCCGCAAACGATTTTATTGAAAATTAGAAAGTGCTGTTTAAATTTTCTCAGCCATGTATTTGATGCTTTAAATGATTGAAAATTATAAGCATTGGCGATTGACAGTGCTTTTCCGGTCAATAAATCATCTGTCAAAATGTGATTCATTAATCTTTTACGATTAAACCATTGGAATAATACATTGAATAATTTTTGGTTAATTTCTTTTGTTTGTGTAATATTTTTTGCATTTATTTTGTTTTCACATATTTTCCGTAGATCTTTCTCTTTTTTTAATATTGAATTGATTGTTCCAAGCGAAATATTAAATTTTTGTCAATCCAAGTTGTGTAACATCGGGATTCAGTAACTTGTTATCTAGAATTGAAATTTTTTCATCAATACTTACATGTCTTCTTGTTTGCTTTTGATATTAAAACAAAATTTCGTGGACCTTTAAAATATATTTTTCGTAATATAGACGTTTTCGTTAATTAAAATTTCGTAAAATAAAACTTTGACTGTATATATATTATATACCAAATATATATTAATTCTAGAAAAAACTAATTTAGTGAGAGTCATTGAAGTTTCGTTAAGCTATACCATTGTTTTTGTTCATACATTAGAAGTACTGATTTCGTCTTTAGAATTTAATCGTTTATTTCTTTAAACGGATTACGTTTAAACGTTTACCATTTTTACTAAACGTATCGACTGCTAATGCCAAGCGTACTGAGAGTTTGAAGTTTCTTTAAATGATTTTCCAAATTTAATTTGTACATACATGGTCTCTTCAATTTTTCTTCACGTTATTCAAAGATCAGATTCGACCAAGGCTATTTTTGTCATCATCAACTTCAACTGATCGACTGAACCATGGGGCATTTTTCAGACAAATTCTTCATATCGATATAAAAAGAACTAGTTCTGTCCCATTTTGAGTCGTTGTCATTTTTAGGAGTCACTACCATATTGAAAAATATATTCTTATGTCCTTACACATTGGTTTATATTTATGACAATAATACCCAAAAACAGAATACATATTCTCATTTAAATTTTTTATTTTGAATCCACGGTAAAATAATAAAAAAAACAATTATATGATATTTTATTAATAAACATAATCTGAAAAATCTGGTTTCAGAATTTATAATTGAATTAAAGTTTTATCCCATTTTTTTATACTTTAAACCCCTTTTTAATTACAAAATTACTACTGGGGTGATTTAAAAGTTTTTTTTCATTTTCCACTCATATATTTTTGATAACAAAACATGCAAACAAAACACATTTATTCTTCGAAATACAGGCCTTTATTTTCAATGGTCTTATGCGTTCTTTTAGTCAGTTGCAGGATTCCACGGGTATATCACTCTTTCGTTTTGGGAGCAAAGAAATCATGGCACCCTTGTTTAACCTCTTCTACTGAATCGAACTGCAGCGCTTAGAGAAAATATATCATGACCCGAAAGACTAATACTCGCTGCAGGCAAACTCTAGGCTGTAGACAGAGTATAGCAAAACTTCGATCGAAATGGTTTTACGACGGATTGGACAGACATACCAGGGTAGAGCCACTGTTTCTTCTTGTTGGAATTACAAAAAATATCCACTTTTCATCTTGTTCACTATCCTTCTGAAGTACAGAATAACATTTGGTAGGCAAGCCATTCTTTGCAGAGTATAAGTCGTTGTTATGCTTGAGTGGCAGTCAGTTCGTGAGTAATTTGTCGACACTGTCTATTGACAAGGCCAAGCTGATTAAGATGACGTTGAATAGTGGATTGTAAAAAGCTGCTCCTCCACAGCTTGACGTAAAGTGTCATCATCAACAACAGATGGTCTCCCAGAGTTAGGTTGGTCTTCCAAATTGATGTCACTACTTGAGAAATGCTTGAACCACAATTGTGACACATGAATACGGATCTTACATCCACTTTCTGCTTCACATATTTCCTGGGCATCAGCAGCTGCGTTGATGCCTTTTTACCAGCATTGTCGCAAAATGACTCGAATGCCGTATTTTTCGCTCTCCATAGTCTTATAAGAATACACAATCAAATTTTTAATGAATAAGCCAACACTTTACAAGGAGATTCGTCATGCAATACCATAATAAATAAAAAAAATCGATAATGTAAAAATGGAATGTTCATTTAAAATAGCTGTCACAATGTAAGACAAAGAAAACGAGAAGTTTTGAATCACCATAGTAACAAGATGATTTTAAACAATATTAATCGTTAAATATTTAATTTGTTATCATAGCAATTTATTTATGTTCTCTAACGTTAAAAGTCTCTTTTGAACCGACTCTCTTCTGATTATTCATGTACGCTAAAATGTCTTTTATTTTATAGTTATAAAACTTAACTGATATAACGAGGAACTAAATTAAAAAAAAAACTCTTCTCTTAACGGCAAAGCTAAATGAATTATTATATATATAAATTATATTAAAACAATACATTTTAAAAAGGGTTTAAGTTCAGTAATTCATAAATGAATAAATTATATTATTTATATTTTTATTTAGAAAATGAAAGAAAGATCAAGAAGAGTAAGTCAGATTTTATTAAATGTCACATTTCCAAAGTTTGGGACTCATTTAATTTTCATATTAAAGTCGAAATAAATTTATCAGAAGTCTTTTTACTTGTAAAAAGACTTGTTCCAGTAGTTGTCTCACACTCAAAGAATAATAAAACGATAAATTTGTTGCCATAAATTTCATATAAAGCAATTCAATAGTTTACGAGTTCTGAGTCGTAAGTACAGAGTATTCTTTTTTTAGTTTCTTTTATTCTTATATTTTTCCAAATTTTTGAGTACGTCTACTTTAATTACGTTGAAAAAAATTTTAAAGATTGAATATCGAGTTCAATTATTTTTTGAAGACCAAGATTAATCTTAAAGTGAATCTATTCCTCTGTAGATGCCTAACAATAAATAAAAACTCGATTGAATATTTATTTTAAAAACAGTTCACCAATACGCGTGAAAAATCGCCCAAATTCAGAACATAATATCTCGCTCCTTCGTCCGTAAACTTAATCCACAATTCCGTTTCCAGATGGTCTGTTTGCTGCTCTGTATAATTTAACTATAACCCACTTCTTAATTAAGTTTAGAAAATTTCTGCCATAAAATGTGGAATAATTATCTAACAGAATTTCTCACAGTGGACCTCATTGTATTACAACAAAATTATTTTTTCACAAACTTTTTACTCGCGCTATTCATCCGTGATGAGATTTCATTGGAGTTCTAATTGAAGGGATGTGTTCTTTTGCCATATGAAACCTTCTTTACTCTGTTTTACCTTCAAATCAAGAACGCACACTTCTTTTACATTTGGTAATTATATATCCTTTGATTGTAAACCATATTTATATAAATGAGATTTGACCTCTTTGGTATTGACGACAGTCTTTTAAACAAAAATATCATCGATCTTGAAACTGTACCTGGTTAATCCATCCGACTCTCAGGTTGCCCCGAGAATCAGATGGAGGCAGCAGGGTTATGCAGTGGATTTTTCTCGCTCCAGTGCTGGGCCCATTTTGTATTGAATTCGTTTAATTTCGGCACGAGAACGATGACGCACTGATTGATGATTCCGTATTAAAACAGCGGTTGATTAATATCCAGACGATCTTGTTTGTAGAATAACCCTTGTTCCTCTATCGGGATTTCTTTCACTAATTGAATCTTATGTCTCAGAGATTACAGTAACTCAGTTCTCTCAACTGATATTTTAAATGATTCATTTTTGTTCATGCAAATTATCATATTGAATTTATTTAGATATATCGAGCAGAGAATCTCGCATCCGTCACTGACTCCAAAATCGATCAGTTTCTCGTCATCCATATCCAAAAAAATATTTTTAAATAATAATCTCTGAAATTAAAGAATTTTTTTGTAAGAGTAGATATAAAACAATGTACAATGATGCTATCGTCTTTTATTTTTTTGCATCAGTCTAAAATTTCCTTTTTACATCCAATCACGCAAAAGGAGCTATTTCACCAGTTTTGATCTTTCATTCCAAGCACAAACATTAGACCAGCAATCCTTCGGGACTTTAACCATTTGGGAAATTTTTTCTTTATGATTTTTATTAAAATTTTACCAAATAAAAAAGGTTTAAATTCTTAAATTTTAATAAACATTATTTTCCCGGGTTAAATAAAGCTTTAATTGGAAGCTGGTTTCAGGTTTTTGATCTTTCAGTTGGTATTTTGTTCTTAATCTTATCTAAAAGTTTCACTTCATTTTTCTTAACTTCATCAGTTTCTCTTTCAATTGAAATATATTCTTCTAATGTCACTAGTTGTGAAATACCCGACCAAAAATTTACTAAATTCATTTTATGATAATTTAAAGTTTCCTCGTTCATATCAAGAGATTTTTTATCGTAAATTAGCTCAGTATGTTTCCAACAATTTTTATTGTAATTTCTCTTATTTCATCATAAGCATTGACCACATATCGTATTGATTCAAGAAGGTTTATCTTTGTAGCATTTTTTAAGCTTGTAATTTTCTTGAAACCACTTTATAAAAAATGTTTTGTATTTTCTTTTGGATACTGCTATAATACCCGCATATAAAGGTTCAATTTTTGAAATATTATTTGGGAGAAAAAAGATTTTTGTTAAAATTCTGATTTGTCAAAATTATTCCTATTGAGAGTGTTCGGCTAATGGTTTTCATAAACTGAAAAATAAATTAATAACAATAAATAAACTCCTTTACTTTTCAGAATTCAGAATAAATTATTTCAAAACAGTTTTTAAAACAAGATTTTATTATTTTAAATGAAACATGCAGTTTTTTTAAATGGTAAAAACTAGTTTTACAGGAATTATGTTTTTTAAGACTGAAATTATAAAATTGTGAAATTATATGAAAAAATGTAATCTTAACACTGATTTTTTTGGTTTTGTTACTTAGTCTGTGAAATTACACAGTTTGTGAAATAATACAGTGTTGACTGTACAATATTTTAACATTTAATTTTTATTTAAAAAAACAAGCAAAAAAGGTAATAAAATATTGACAGGGATTGTCATTCAGTTTCTTTGGACAGAATTGTTTTCGAATAAATGAATATCTATGATATAAATCATGATAAAATTTTACCAAAACTAAAACTATAATAATACAGGGTATTTCATTAATTTATATATACAGCTGTGGACAAAAGTCTGTTGACTTTCACATTTTCTACACATTAAGTGCACAAAATGATAATATGTTATTAAAAAAGCTGTAGACAAATGAATAATTTGTATAAATCATATTTAGTATCACTCTTAATTTTAATTGGTGGCTAAAGTTAGTATCATATCATTTTATCTTTA
>MQRK01215057.1:10689-21218 GCA_001938485.1 Girardia tigrina
AATGTAAAATGTTTATTATGTAAATATAATGTATGTAAATAAATGTCTAAATTTCTAATAAAGATAAAATGTTTAAGTGTTAACTGTAACCCTACTTTTGGCCCACCCTGTATATTAATTTAATTTTAAAGTTGTTAATTACATTTCCAAATTGTCCGAATAATCCAATAGTTCAAAACTTTTAAAATATCAATCTTCCCTCTGTGTGGGAGAAACAAAATCCTAAAAACAACATACCAAAAAACTATAATAAACAGCATTCGAAATAAACTGGTTTCATATACATTGAAAATATCTGGCGGTCGAAGGATTAAATAATGAGTAGAATATTTGTTAAAACGAATCTAATCCCTTCCCTAAAAGACCTATAGTATAAATGTCTTGAATTTTTATAACCAGATGCTTTGAATTAATTGAGTCTATAATATTGCACAAGTTTGTTTGCTTTCATTTGAAAAGGGAATCATTAATCATTATTAGTAGCGTTTTGAAGCTACTAACCAATGGAATAGATACAGGTCCAAAAATTAATCGTCGCATTTTTTCCAATATTTTCATGAATATTTGGCGAATATTTTAATGAATTCAACTTTTCCGTTGATTTTTTTGCGATAATTATCAGGTTGTTTAGCAAGATAAGTTATAACGTATTATTTTTCCATTCTATTATTGAAAATCTCTATTCATTAAACATTGCAACACTTTAATTAACTTTCATAATAAACAAAATTAAACTGTTCAATACTGAAAATATTTAATAATTTTTAATTTTAATAAATTTTAATTTTAATAAATAGCAACTTTGGTTTATCATTTTGATTACTCGCAAAATACATTTATAATTTATTATTATAACAATTTAATTTAAAAATTTTTTTGTTAATGGTGTAAGACAGCATCAAAGCAGGCGCTATGATCATATTTTCAAAAAGGTTTTAATTAAATGATTTTTTCAATAATATAACATTGACATTCACGAAACTCGATATAATTTTAAAAAATATATATAATTTACAACAAATTCAATGATTAATAAATTTTTTGTAGATTTCAAAATAAATTTAAAATACGTTATTTTCTGAAAATCACACCTAAAATACATTTTTACATTGAACTATTTGATGATGTTGAGAAACTTTGTTAAAATTTGGCTAATAATATTTTCCGAATTTCCTACATTCTTTAATTCTTCCAGTTCGAATATTTTAGTTTAATACTAGAGTGCAGAAACGGAAACCCTCTAAGAAGGTCACAAGCGTTAGACATGCATTTTATTAAATATTGACTCAAAAGACAATTAAAAAACACATAAAACTTATTTGACAGTATAATTTAATATATTTTAATGGAAATTAAATTGAAAATTTTAGTAATAGAAACTTTCAAAAACACGATTATCATTTAACAAATCACAATTTATGATTCACATTCACACTAATTTTCGATATCTCTGTAAAAATCAAATTAAATTTAGAAAATTCCAAAATGCAAACATAAATACACAAAGTAAAAAGATCCTATGCAACTTTAACAAACAGATTCTGCAGATTTTCCAAATATTTTTAATAACAAATTTGATAAAAAAAGTTAAAATTGATTTTATAAAATGTTAAAGGTGTATTAATATATGCATAAAATTTTTTGTTTCGTTTCAATTTTACAAAGGACATTTCGATGCATTTATTCAAATCTTCAAAATAACTTGGTTAAACAGGAGTACATCGTAGAATAATTACGAATTATCAAATATTATTTGATAAAACAATATATCCCGACAAGAGAACTCAAACTGAAGTAAATATATTTCGCGATTTTATATTGAGAAGTATAAAACGTTGTTAATACTGATCTAATCGGAATCCATTCTTCATGAACTTTAGGAGGTCCATAAAGTTTCGTTGGTTGAGACCCGACTGAACGTAATTTAGATTCTAGATTAATATGTAAATTACCGTGACTGGCAAGATTTGTTTATAAGGTAGAAAGAATTTCATCGTCTTTAATTGATGCTAATTTTCCATTCTTCAGAATTTCTTCAATTTTAATAAATTATAAGCGCAATTTATAACAAACTAATCGTTTAAAGTTTTTATTCTCTCAGTGTACCATACACCTGAAGAAGTTCTATTTAGAACTAGACATGTGAATTGTAATGATCTAATAAATGATTAATGCATTACTAATTTTTTTTTATTTTTTCATTGCTCACTATTTTGAAAAAAAATGTTTAGAAATCAATATGGTAAAGCTTCATAAAATATAAATTGATTGCATTGTTCATATTTAAACATTAAAGTCTTAAAATGTTAAGGAGTCCACGAGATAATCTACCGAAAAGGTCGAATTATGTCAAATTGGTAACTTTAAACTTTTTTATTCATTTTGCTTTTGAATAAATTTTGCTTTCATTGGCCCTTTAAAAAACAAAAACCAAGAATCTGAAGAAGGTTTTCAAGAAATCGATAAAATAAATATCAAACTAGATAAAAAATCTTAGATAAGATTAAAATTCCATTATTAGGTTCAATTTTTTTGAGTCAATTTCTACCACAGTGACTCAACTTTATGAAAGTTACGGTTCTTAAACCGTAACTTCAAATTAGCTAGATTCAAACTGAATTAGACGATCTTTGCGATGTGGACTATGTATTCGATATTCTCAACTGTCAGTGCCTGGATATCTTAGAATGTACCTACCACACTGACATGAGAGTATCATCAAGAGAACGTGCCTTTTTGAATGATTAACGATGAAAACGTTTTATAAAGATCGGAGGAGTTGGCGAAAAGGTGACCTAACTGATACAAAGAAAAAGATCCAGTGAAAAGCTTATGGCAAGAGAGGGATGTATTAATAAAATATCATATAATCAATATATGACATCTTTCCCTAAACAAGTTTCAATTACCATGATTCCAGGCTTACAGAGTGGGTCGTGATGGTTTTGATATAAATCATATTTTGGTGATAATTATTTAGTCATTTTACATGTTTTGTTACACCCATGATATGTTATTCAGTAAAATACCAATATGAGTTAAAAATAATTTTAAAACTATCTGACATAAAGTTAACACTTGTTATAATTAAAATTCCGACACAAGACATATGTATTCATCAAATTCCGATTAACGTTTTTGTTTACCTTATCAACGATAACAAATAAAATATAACATAAAAAATAATTATTTTGACAGTTTTAAGATAAATCGAATAGAAATCATTTTACAATTAAATAGAAAGAAAATGAAAAAGAGAATTATGAACGAAATTAAATAACTAATCATTAAAATTAACTTGAATAAAAAGTAGCATATCTAAAGAAGCTATTTTTCTGAAAAAATCGCGTTTGAAAACCATTTTAACTATTATTAGGTTTTTTTTTCAAATATTGGTTCTGAAAACTAGCTTTTCTTTTTTCAAAGATATTTTATTCTAATAAAGGAACATAGAACTAACTAGGGGTCGTCATCCTCTAGGATAGACAAGGTAGAGACATAAAGATTGTTATTATAACATTTCTACTGTTATAGTTTCATATTGTGTTTGCTATATTTTTATTTTCCTATGTCAAAAGCACATGACCTAAAATAAATTAAATGCGCACTGTGCGTTCAATAAGTAAAGAACTAGACCACAAAGCATGATTTGAGAATAAAAGTACTTTATCCTGCAAGACATTTGTCATGCTAAGTAATTACAATATAATTTGTTTTCAACACCATTTTTTGTTTTCTACGTATTGGTGTAATTTAAAATTTTTGTTAAATAACGCTATATCAAGTCGAGTATAGGATTGTCATTAAATTATTTGTTTAGTATAGTAGTAGGGGGAAAGTTGGCATTCGGTCAACAACCCCCCGGGTGGCACCCGTTACCATAGAAACGGTTCAGGTTCACTTGGAAACGCTTCTGATTGGTTCCCGGTACCATAACAATGGTCGCGATTACCCAAAAACGCTTCTGATTGGTCAGTAATACCCTAGCAACGGTCGACACCATAGCAACGGTTCCGATCAACCTAACAATAGTAACCAGTCTTAGTTACCATAGCAACGGTAACCAAGGGACATTTGTCATTAGCAACGGATACAGTGATTCAATGCGGTTGTAACCATGGTAACGGTAACCGTATCCGTAGCAAACGTGACATCTTCCATAGCAACCGAAGAAAAAAGTGCTAATCGATCGCTGCACAGTGCCCAAATGTGCTAATTGATATTTTAAAGTAATAATCAATTGTGTACATGGTGCCACACATTTCTAATGTGCTAGAACAGTGCTTTTTACGCTGCACTGAAGATAGGATTGTTTTTAAATTGTAAAGGAAGAACGCAGAATAACTATTGTGTGTATTTTTCAGTTGTTGAATGTGAGTACCGGAGACTACATGCTATCATGAATGAATGTGACGTAAGAAAATTGTCATTGAGGTTCGTCCGACGAATTATTTCTGAGATGTAGGAAAACTAGATTGAATTTTGCCAAGTAAATCTCCTTTTTATATCTACCAGCAGTCTGGCAGCTTGTTGATACAATTAGGGAAGAAATTTTAGTCTTTTAAGGCAACGCAAAGGTCAATTACTTCATGAGCTTCTGAGAAAATGGAAAACGTTTCATCGAAGTGATGAGTTTATGGGTTAAAACGAGCAGAAGCCGGAACGGACAGAATTGGGGAAATATGGTGGCTGTAAGACCAGTTGGTCGTTGGTAATAATTATGAAAGGCAGTTATCATGAAGGAAATCTAGGCATCCATCCATAGCACATTTGTCACATCGCAAATTTCAGCTCATAGAAAATGATTCTGAAGAGGACAACAGTCATTGTGTGTCAATTTGACAATTATTGTTTGTAACTAAAAAGATAGTATCTCAAAACCCTATGTTCAAGTGTTTTGTTAAGGAAAATTGTTAATTCATTCTTGGGTTCGTTTCTGTTTATACAACACAATCATACTTTGTATAACTCATGATTAATTATTCGACCTCCACCCAAAAAAAACCTCAAAGAAAGAATGAAAATATGAATATAAAAAAATTAAATTAACCTTTAAACTAAATTATGCTTTTTTTCTGTTTATTTTAACTACAATATTTTTACAATAATAAAATGAGCTTTAAATTCTAACATATATTTATAAAAATTGAAAAATAAAATATAAACTGAAAGGGAAATAGTTAATTTTATTCTTCTAACTAACTAATAATTTCAAATATCTAAAATAAAATTCAAATTTTAATTTTAAAAAATGACAGAAACGTAATAGCACAATAATCTAATAAATTATTTTTAAACCAACAAGCATCGGATGATCACATAGCAAGGTTACAACAGTTATCAATATAGCGCGTCCCTGGAGTCTGGTTCTAAGTACGTGATGAGAATAAGCTATGAATAAGCTTCCCATTGGGAGCCTAAGAGATATAATTTTATTTAAATTGTTTATGAAAAGTTATTTTGATCACACAACTGCTGAAAATGATTTTTTAATTTAAAACCAAATGAAAATTTTTCAAATTTTCATAAAAAAAATTTTTTTGAGTAACTTTTTGTAATCGAGGGTTTAAAAATGTTCATTTTGTTCGACAAGAATTCGAAAAAAATCTAATTGATCGTAACTTCATCCAGTTTACACAACCACTGATTTTGGTCCTGAAGAGGACCGTGTCACGTTCTCGATATCTTTCAGCAATGCGCGACTCATCCCCATCAATAAGAAACTGACAACATGGTCCCCCGTCTCTCTGTTTATATCCGTACGATTTGGTTCGATCCGCTTTATGGACGGAAGTTTTCATATTGGAAGTTTCAAAACACTCGACAACTCTGATTGATTTTGGTCTTTCGTTCTTGAAAACCCTCTTTATAAGATAGATGTCCCACAAATGCTTTGGCAACAGGACTGTTGCCATATATTTTACGCTCTAAGTAAATTTTCTTCAATGTTTTATCAGTTCAAGTAGTTGGTCCTTTTGTAATGGCAACGCTAAACATTATACTCGCCGCTTTAAATCATCTTCGAAACTTTATCATTCAAATTGATAAAAAGACAATGATTGAGCAAGACTTTCTTGCTTTTAACAAAATTTAACAAAGGTTATTCTTTTTAGAAAAACTTCTCAGTAGTTTCCAATCACCATATTTCCACAAAATAAAAAAACTATTTATCAAGATAAATGTAAAAATTTCTTTTAATTTAAATTAAACCTTTATTTTTAACTGTAATTTTAATTCTGATTTTACTTTAAAAATGTCATTTCTTTTTACTCCAAAACAAATTTTTAGTTAATTTTCGCAATATCAAATTTGTCTGACATTTTGGACAATAATTAGGACTACCATTAGTCCTTACTTTTTGAACTTTGTCCTTAATTGAAAAATTGAAGTTAAATGATGTGTTTTACCTGTTTCAATTATTTAACAAGCATTGGAAGTTAGGAAAATTAATTGAATACATTGGCTCTGCATTTAAATTAATTCATCACTATGTTGAACTTACAAATATGATTGTGTCATGATGTGGAGGAAATAATTTAATTAAATCTTTTTATAAGTAACAAAACTCATCAATTAATAAATATATTTACATACAATATATTTCAACGGATCAACTGTCATCTTTCTTCTGACAAATAACTTAATTCACATGCAAATACCGTGTTTCTCCGAAAATAAGACATGGCTTAAATTAAAATAACCATTATTTAAGTAACCATCTAACCAGCGTTTTGATGTCTTAAAATCTTCTGGAAATATACCAAATTAATAGTAATTTTTTAAGAGCAAATGTTTGAATATCAGCCCCACTAACAATCAAGGCTCTTGCTGTCCTCTCAACAATCCATTCACAAATGACGTCTGTTAACTCACAAAATAGCGGTTTTCGACCTGACCCACACTTGCATTTCTTTACATTTTGTTCTTCAACTTTTTGACAGAGTTGATAGTAGTCTGATCGCCAGCTTCGAACTCTTCGAAGATCCGAATTTATTTTTTTACGGAAAGCAGTAAGATTCTTGCCCTGTGATTCCTCCACTATGCCTTTTTTATACTCGATCGAATAACTTTTTCTTACATTCATCTTCTTCTTGGGTGAATATTACGACAAAAATATATTCTACTTGATGTTTCAAACTATTCTTAAATTATTAAATTAATTAATAAATTATTTTTTATTTCTTTCGTCATCCTGCCATTCTTAACTGGGGCTTATTTTAAGAGTAGAGTTTATATTAAAACCATCTCCAAAAATCACACTAGGTCTTTTTTTATGGTAGGTCTTATTATCGCTGAAACACGGTAAATGCAAAAATAAGGATTATATAATCGATTGCATGAAATTACACTTCTCGAAAATTCTCTATAAGGTGGTGTAGACTGCTGTTTGAACATTAGTTTTAGGGAATAGCAACCTAATTAACATTATTTCACACTAAACTCTTCAAATAACTATCAAAATGCTTACATAGAATCTTGAAATTATAAATAATAATATTACATTTACATATTTTTTCTGTTTTTTTACTCTATCTTTATTTTTTATTCTTCATTGCGATTTTACTCTAACTTTATTTTCAACCATGTCCTTGAATTCGTTGTAACAATATTCTGCACTTAATATTTGTTCAATAAAATAATTATCCTGTACGTATTTTTATTATATTGCATTATTTTATTTGTCAGACAATCATGAAAATTTTTTACCTCAAGCAACCTAAACGTTAATATGGTTTTCAAAAACATTTTCAATTAATGTTTATTGAATTTAATAGGGTAAAATAAGCGGAAATTGTGCTTTCTGATCTAATTGTTCTGCGGTTATTAATATCGGGTAAAGTTTAATTTCTTTCATACAGGCTCATTGTAACAAGGAATGCACAAAAGTTGACAGCTATAACTATAAGTTCGAGGATTTTAAAATATTTCTCCAGTCACAACAAAGAATTTCCAGTTTCTAAAAAAATGGTTGCAAGTGAAGGGAGATTTGCTTATTGTATTCATATTTATTCGATGTCTTATAAGCTTAACGATTGCACAAGCATATTAATTACTACTACTTTTACTGATTCTGAAGTCGCTAAAATATTTTCTTTAGCAAGAACAAAATTTCAAGAATGTAGAGCTAAACTCGAAGAAAGATCTCTAAAAAGTCTACAGTGGGAAAATAGCCACAAAAATACGTTTATTAGAAAATTCAAAGTCTATCAATCGCTTAGTAACTGAATTCGACGGTTTTGATGTAACTACCATGAATTAACTGAAGAAGTGGTTTCGGTTTTCCAATTATCAAGATAATAGTAGTTGGCTATTGTGACAATTAAATCAACCGGTTGAATATGAATTAAGACAAGCTGCTGAATATTTGGCTCCAGGTATTACTTAACAAGATTCATTGTTTAGTGAAACAACCTTATTGAACGGACTATTAAAATCTGCTCCTGAATACATTATTTTTTACCAGTGGATCGAAAATGGACTACTTTGCTGCAAACTTTAAGTTTTGTTACGTTAAACTGTTAGTGTTCATCATTTTTGTCATACAAACATCGAATTCAGCAGTGAAGCTACTATTTTCTTTTTGTGAGAAACAGTGTACAAATTACATGATTAAACTTAAAGTTAAACAGTTAATTTTTTATTGAAAATGAAATATTCCTTTTGTGGAATGAAATGTGTCAATATATGTTGAAAAATGATGATTTATTTAAGTCAGGCATATTTTCTTATGATGTATATTGTATGTTGTTTAGGAATTCTCTTCTACGTATATAGAAGATATTCGGATTATTCAGACACTATTTATTAAACTGTAAATTTTAAATTAATAAATTAATTAATATAGTTATTAAATATTGAATAAAAGTTATATTGTAAATATGTATTTGAATAATTAGTCATCAATTAACAACAATGCTTAATTAAGAAAGTTGTTAAAAATTGTTCTTAATAATTGCGTTAATTATGGGTAATCAATAAGTTTATTACATTAATGTTTATAATATGTAGAAGTGAACTATAAAATTTGACTAGTACCTACTATTTTTGGTTTAGAAATATCCCTATTCCTTCTGACAAATACATTATAATCATAATAATATTCAACATAGATCACTGTCAAACCGATATGTTAAATAAGATTTTCTGAACAATTCATCAGTATTAATTCTTTTAATTTGTAAATCTCACTAAAATAATAGCAACAACAAAATTTTAAGATTTTGCAATCAAAAATATTATCATATCAAATTAAATTATCTTAACATTGCAAAACTTCTATATATTGATAACTATTTAATAAAAATCATAATGTTAATGCAATAAAACATGTTCATAATTCAAATTATCATATTAATAAAAATGTGGAAAAATATATTAATGTTCTTAATAATATCGGATATTTATCAAATTAAAATGGTAATCGAAATAAATGAGGAAAGAGGCCACGCAAATGAAACCCGGATTAAAGAAACCATTGATAAAATAGACTAAAAAATATCTTTTATTTAAATGATTAATAAATTCGAGGAATATTTTTAAATGTTGTGTGTTTTGTATTCGAATGCTGTACATATCTTTTACTTTTGATTAATTAATAAATTTTTTATTATTAAAGTCCGAAAACAATGTAATGTAAATTTGAAAATATTGAATTATTTCTAAATTTTTGATAAATTCTTTTTCGATATGTCGAGATATATTAGAAATAATTAAATTTTGTTATTTCCTAATATATTTCATACCGTTTTTCAATCAAAAAATATTAATCAAACAACTGAATTGAAGATTCAACACAGCATTCAAAGACAAAACACACAACATTTAAAAATATTCCTCGAATTTATCCCTTATAAGTTGAATAAAAGCCATTTTAGGTCTATTTTATCAATGGTCTCTTTGATTTAGTAATTTCTTCTGGCCTAATTTTTCTCATTCCCTTTATGCCTCTCTTTCGGATATCAATTAAAATATGGGACAATAAAACCTCAATTTAGATATTTATAGAGACAGATTCTCACATAATAATAATAACTAGAAGTCATTTTGTAATTGATAATTTAAATAAAATTTTCTGATTAATTCATCAGTATTATTTCTTTCAATTTTAAAAACCCATTATAATAATAACAATAATACAATTTTACGATTTCATAGTAAATTATTCAAAAATTATTGAAATTTGAAAAATCGATATTTCTCACAATTCCAGAAAGTCCGAACATATTTTCAACGGCAATTATTCTCTGTTCGATTTCGTCTGCCATTAAGAATTAAAAGGCACTTTTCAACAACAAAAAACAAATGTATTTCCAAATTTTTCAATTTAAAATTGAGTTAATTTATATTTGTTTATTATAACAAAATATTTTAATTTATGTAATTTTTATTCGACAAAAATGTACTAATAATTTTCTGTTAAGAAATTAAAAATAATTAATTTAATACATATACAGGTTTTTTGCTTCAAGTTAAACGTTTTTCATTTCAAATTAAACCTTTTTCAAATTAAGTTAAACCAAGATCATAAA
>MQRK01215071.1:2929-20808 GCA_001938485.1 Girardia tigrina
AAAACAAACGACCGGGCGACTTTCAAAAATGTAGCAATTTCTGAATCGGTGTGTCCTGCAGCTAATGACACAATAACTGCATGCCTTTTCATTTCATTCGTAAGAGTAGCTTCTGCCATTTCTACCAGCAAAAATAAAATTATGTAATTATAACACACAAAAAGATATGGTGTCTATATTACGTGTTCTCAAATAGCTGCCGCACCCTGTACTGATACTTCATAATAGTTCGAATCTCTACCTTCAACATTATTTAAAATACTGATTAATTCAATATGTTATCAATAATTTTAATTAATTTTTATTGATGTGTTCAAAATGTTCCATGACAATTGCGTAAATGACAATTGAGGAAAGGCAATTACGTACATAAAAATTTATAACTTAAAAAATGAATTATTTTATATCATTAAAGAAACCGTAGCCCTTATTTATAACCCTAACCCTAACTCTAACTCTAAACCGTTACAGATTGAAGTAAATGAATACAATTGAGGGGCACAAACTCAAGTATCTGAGGAGATTTTCAAATAATTAAATAAATAATTTTATCAAAAATGTTCAATATTTGAGTAATGAATCTTTTTATTTCTTTGGATTTTTGGCTTCTTATTTTAAAAATATAATTTACTGTTAATGGAACAAAATTTGTGAAATATTGGAATTGTATATAATTGTCATCATTTCATTCAAAACCCTCAATAATTTAATAATAATTAATAATGATAATTTAATAATCTCTACACAATTTTCCCTCAATCAATTTTTATGTACGCAATTGTCTGGTCACCGCTCATTGGCCAAGATATGTTTCAATCAAACAAAGAAACTGACCAACAAAATATTAAGTCATTGTCAAATTATAAATATTTGAATTTAGAGTAATCATCTCTACAAATTTCATACTTGACAACGTAGTACTACTACTACCAATAATAATAATAAGAAGAAGAAGATTATTAATAATAATAATAAATCTGGATTTCAATTATATGCAAATTTCTTTTTTTAATAAAGTGTCAAATGTTGATTAATGATTTGTGACATGAAATTTCTAAAGAAATTTTATTTAATATTTTAATATTTATTAATTGTAATTTGACAGAGAAAGTATATATTAAAGTTTTATTTTTTACTTCCGATCAATTAAATTAGAAATAAACGGTAACGTTTTTAATAACTGAGCTAAATAAACTAATTTTAAATATTAATTAATATCTACATTCAATACTAAACTTTATTAAACTTGTTTCTTTTGTTTTATACCAGAATTAATCTGGCAACAAAAGTAAATTTGTAAACAATGTTAAGAAAGAAAATGATGAAATAAAAAATAAACACAAATATTTCATTATTTGCTTTACTTTTACTGAAAACTTATTGTTTTAGAGATTGCGTTTGAAATGTTTATTTCCATTTGTCTTTCCTTATTGAATTTATGTTTTTTTGTGAAATAGGCTTCTAACTTCAATCTTCAAGGGATACGTTTCCTTTTGGCATCGTCATTTTTGTGCTGCCATTCCGATGCTGTTCATTTGGGCACCAACCTTTGAAAGACCAATTGATTCGAATAAAGTGTTCATATTTTAATATTTTTACAATTTCCAATTTATTTTTATAAATTAATTTAATTGGATGAATCTGAAAATTTTGATGGAAGATAATTTTTTGTGTGATTTGTTTACATGCAATAAATAAATTAGATATTATTTTGTTTTTGTGGAAAAAAAATAATCAGTAAAGGTTAAATCTAGTTACATTTAAAAAGTTTTATTTAATTTTAAACATGAAACTCTTTAAAAACACAACTTATAATCTTTAATACGTACAATATAATTTTATACATGAAATAAACATAAACTATTTTATTTTTAGATAGAAAAATTTTGAAATGAACCTCTTACACGCTCTATTATTTTACAAACTTCAAAAAATAGAACACATCAAACGAGGACAATATATTTTCTCTAGAGAAGATGAATATTGCAGAAAAGATTGAATGGCTGCTGTTTGATTGGTGACAATGAGGGTCACAGATTCCGTGAATGCCCATCAGTAAATGGACAAAAACGAATACCCTAAACAGTGCTATGTTTCAAGAAGAAAAAGATATTATCGAAGATTTTTAAGATAGTGAGATATCATATGAAATAGAAGATTAGCAAAATGTCACGGAGAATGCAGCAAAAATAAAATGCAGTCTACTATTCCTATCGCCTTGGTTAGGGTGCTTCAGTGAAAGATTAAAACGGAAATAAATCAGAAATGCAGCAGAAGATATATCAAAAGTTAAATTGAGGACTGGGAAGTACGGTGAGATGTAAAACAGTTAAAATAGAAATGTTGTTTAATTATGGGGTATCAGTGTCAGCAATTGATGTAACATGTTGGAAAAGAATATCATCTCTAAAATTGTTGTCGTCAAACCTAAGAATTATGGGGTTTTTTACATACAGAGGAAAGGTGTATCTCTAAAATTAATGTGAATATAACATAGAATCCGAAAAGCGGATTGATCGAGATTTATGTTGTCAAAAATCTGGTTTCTGCTTTTATCGCAGGAATTGATACCACGCAGAAATTTGGAATTGGATTGAAATATGTTTTAATGATTGAAAGGAAAAATAAAATAAACAAAGTGTTGCGCTAGAATCTTTAATTCTATTATATCCTCTTGAACATAAATATATCTGTGTTGCGCTCAGACCCTGAATTTAATTACATTACCCTATTTGTAAGCATCATACACCTCAATGACATCACAATCCACCAGTCACTACATATCCCAAGCAACCAGAAAAGAAAAGAAAATCAATTAGGATAAAAACATTTATTGATATGACATTGATTATGTGGAATGTTCATTTTGTTGTTCCTTTTGCTTCATGCCCCATTGATCGTTCATCCTATTGACAATACCATCAGAATATTTCAAGAAACAACAAATAACTTACAACTCGTCTCCAGGTACTTCCGCCAGCGCACCTTCTCCATCCGATAAACCAGAAATAGAGAACATCGTCCCTGTTCCGTGTCTGTAACCCGCAGCCCCGTATCCATTTGAGACTCACACTTACAGCTCTTATAAGGAATTAGAGTTAGTTAATTAAATTAGAAAACACTTAAGTTTCTAAAATGAAAGTAATTGCAGGGTCAACAACATATCGAAAAATAGTAAGCACCCTGTGAATAATCCTGAATCATCGATGATTAATTTTGCAAGAGAATTAATACATGACATGCGCCTATTGGGTGCGGAATCTGAAAATATAGTTGAGAGATCAGAAAATAAAAATTACCTCACGACTGCCAACATTACTAACCACAGACAAAATATACGACATTAGAGCACCTATCGGAATAGATAACACCCGAGAATAACATCAGAATAGATGTCACCCGAGATTCTCAGGCAACCAATTGCCCAAATTCAGTATGCATGCCGAATTGAGATAGTAATTGCACACACAGGCAGAACAAGTTTCAACACAGCTACGACAGATTCTAACATCATAAATTTTGACGCACCAACTCAACAACTGCAGATTCAATAATTCTTCCATTTGAGCTATCGAAATTTTATCCGGACACGACAAGGAGAAAATATTACGAGGAATGGCGCAGTATTCCCGTCAGAACTTTTCCTTTGGGGGTAACAGGAAAACATGTGGAGAACTGTGATATGCACGACCACTTCGAGTATGAACATTTTTGCATGCTTTTGAGCCGACAGTGGTTGTCAAAGGTTAACTACGACCCGGTATACCTCTCATTTGATTGTAACATGTCTATTCGATTAGGCGGTAGGACGCATCTCCTTCGCCTGACATTTAATTAGTAGTGCCAGGTTTGGAGTGCCTTTGGGTTCGATTCAGTTGGGAAAGGCTATGGGTCCCCAACTATCTCAGTGCCACTCGGGGCTGATTTAGATATTATTAACCAATTATTTATGTGTGATTTGCATGTTCTCTCGGTGCTTGCCTCTCTGATGCTTGTCTAAATTGTGGTACTCTGCTTTGGTGTTTTTATAGCCTAATTCTATATTTAAAACATTATGTTAATTATCATACATGTTATATATAAATATGTCGCTCAGTTTTCTGCGTGCCTCTCTTATGTCGATATAACTTGCGGCATTGTCATTCTGTTATAAGGCAACATTGTACTTCAGTGTAGCACCTTCAACTTCAGGTCCCAGTTATAATCGACAACAGTTCTGTCTAAAAGATTATAAGTTCGTTAATTTATTATCTAAAACGATTATTATTTATGAATTTGTCATTCACTTGATTTATGATTTGTCAGTATACTCCATTAACAGATTAATAACTATTCAATAATTGTCTCTATTACACAAAACATGACTTGGAGTCCAGAAAAATTAAGATAACTAATTGTTCGCGCTGTGATTGCCTTTGAGCATTACTTGAGCCCAATTTAAATGAAAATATTAAATTAATTAAAAAAATTAAATAATTAAAGAAAATTAAATGAAATATATATATATTTCGAAAATATAATTTGATTAAAGATTTGTTTATATAATTATAGGACATGTTTCGATGTTTACATATATCATCATCAGCAATTTTCGGATGTTTAGTATATGAATATTGAATTGTTTGAATAATACAATTTTAAAAGATACATTTATTCTAAAAGGTAACGAAGAAATTAATTATTATTATTAAAACTATAATAACTATAAAACTGAATTATTCAGAAAGGCAACAGATACATGTCTTTACACAACACCACAGAGTTTTTGTGAGAAAAATACAGAGAGGGTATGATCAAAGGGCTTGTTCATAGAGTTTGGAATTTGTCATCCAGTTTTGAAATTGCAAATAAGGGTTTAAATATTCTTAGAAGGCGCTTGAGGGACAATATGTATACAAACAAGCAAATAGGACACAACATTAGGGTAACATTAGATAAATTATGTACAGATGCACGAGTTAAAAAACAATTAAAAGAATAAAATACTGATGAATACAAACAAATCATTAAAATTTCATATTCTGAAGGATTTAGAGCGTCTAAGAAGAGTATTTGTAGAACTATAAGTAGTGCTAAAGTAGTCTCTGTCACATCCAAAGTTCAAAGTTTCCTCTCAAGCAAATCGAAAACAGTTTGTGATTTGCAAGCTTAATTCAAAGCTTAATTAATTCAAAATCGAATTGTTCAAAAGTGAACAAAATTCGTATTAAAGAAATATGAATTCACAAAAAAAACAAATAAAATTATATATTTGTTTAAATGCGTTGCATAGCAACTCAATGCCAAAGTTTTTGAATTTATATAATTTGAATGTCTGTTAAAATTGATTCAACATAGAAAGATTTTAAAGATAAAGAGTTTGTTTGATAAAGACATAACAGACGAAGAAGTTTGGTTGGAAAATTGAGATAATAAAATTTAAATGAGACTGATCGACTCATAAAGCGGCAATCATCACAAAACCATATGAACGTGATGATCATATACATTTATTTATATATATAGTTATATATATTTAATTATTTAATTTAAATCTTTTTTTATTTTAATGATTTTATTTAAATTATTTATTTTAATTATTTAATTTTATTTTAATTTACCTTAATTAATTATTTTAATTGAATTATTTAAAATATTGATTTGACTTGTATTTTTTAACAAATGGGTTCAAAAATGAGTTAAATAGAATCGCAGCGCGACCAGTACTCACTTTGACAATCTAATGAAGTGTCAGATAATGAAGTTACGGAGTACATCGCCATAAATTGACTAGAAAATCGATATGCGAAGTTTTTCACAGACACATGATAAATGGTTTCACAATTTTTGAAAGCATAGAAACAGGCATTACGATTGTCGCCGATGAATACAGTCGTGTTTTAACTACTTATATTTAATTTAGGTTTTAGTCTTTTCTTCTATTTTATTATATTGCCCCGAGAGTTTAACACTTTTGTGTTTGATTCTAATATTTAATTTTATTACGTTTTGTGAATAATTAAATAAATTTTGAAATAACTCTTATTTTTTATTTTATTTATTATTTGGTTAGAGTTTATTTATGTTGGCTTAAAGGTTTTCTTAATTAATGATTAGGTTTGATTGTCATATGGTCTAATTCATAATGTAAATGTAATTTAATGCGATTTAATCTAATCGAGTTATAATAATACGTAATTTGATTCATTAATCGACTTTAATTTAATCTATTATTTCCCTCGTTATTTATCACATAACAAATAATCTTGTATTTTGATTTTAACCTTTAATTCGATCCCAGTTTATTTTTCATACCCTGATAATCCTTTTAACTTTAATTATTATGTAATGGATAATTCTTTTGTTATAGTTTATGAGGTGACCATTCACTGATCTTGTACAAACGGAAGTGCATATCCAAGGGGACACTGCCGAGAGAAATCATTCTCGGCATGAACGCAACGAAACTGCCTCCAGGCCTCCGACCTTCTGCGTATATCATACCACAGGTTTCACCGCCCAAAATCGTATTTAGTCCAATGAGGATTGTTGGGATTGTGATAATTTGAATATTCGTCGGACACACGAATCGATTTTCTTTGAGAGCATTTACAACATCGGTACTAAATCCAAATCCGAAAACGTGCATTTCGTCAAGTCCCATGCCGGCAATTTTAAGATTGAATTAATCAAATATCGATTGTCCCACTTAAGTTTGGGGTTTGTAGAACCAAAATTCAGTCGGTGATTTTTGCATGGAATTATCGGAGGATTTTCTGATTTGAGAAGATGATCAATATTATCTTTAAATTTCAATGGAACAAGAAATTCGTTTAAATTCTTTCGTAGTAATCATATTACGTTATGATAATACAATAATGATGTATCGATTCAAAATTCCAAAATATGCTGATATATTGCATTGAGGCGGTACTTTTTAAACTCGGCACAATAAGGACACTCGGTCAAGACATGCGCCAGAGTCTCCTTATAATGTGGACATCTCCTGCATTGCCCTCCGTTAATCCTAATACCTGGTCAGTAGTTAACGGGTACTATATATGTGAAAAAATGGCCTTGTGAAAAAATACCATTCGCTATAGTTCAGTGCTCCTCCATACACCGCACCGTGAAAACTAACTGTGGAGATTAGACTTCTCACGAATCCACCCGGACTGCTCTGCTTCAACCACTTCTGTTTCCAAGATTTTTCGAAAAGTATTCTAAGGGTACTGGACACACTTTTACTTAGCATCGGCGTGAGCAGTATGTTTTCAACAGTGTTGTCTCTAATTATTTCTGTCTCTCCATTTTCTAATCTTCTCTCCAAGATCAGACTCTGGTGTACATGTAGACACATGTCGTGTTCATTCTGCAGTAACTCTACTCTGATTTGTATCATGCTAAACATTTCTGTGAATCCAAATAATCTGATGATTTTCTTTAGATCTTAAACTTTTGGTGGGCACTGTATATTAATAATAGAAGTTGTTTTAGAGTGCTAGTGTTTTCGATTTTTTGGATGTTCTCAAAGAGTTTCGGTTACACAAAAGAAAATAAAAACATTTTGAATAGTTATATTATTAATATAATTTAATACTAAAATGACAAATACAAATCAACAAATCGGCAAATTTTTCTTCATTCCCATTAAAAATAGTTTCATTAGACGTTACGAACAAACTCGACTCGATTGCGACAATATCGATGCACGAGACTGCCCATAATTGTGATCAGATCAAATTGGATGACAGACAGCACCAAGAGTGTCTGATCAGGTAGTCGGTTCGTCAACAGAACTCAAATAACAACGAGAATCTGGTAGAGGGTTGAGACAGAGTCGAGGAAGAAATGACTGAATTAACTGCAGTTCCCGATGGTGCAAACCAAAACCAGTGGGTCCACGGAAAGAAATTGCGTCCCCATTATTAAAGATTGCAGAATGTTTAACTGTGGGAGCACAGTAGCGACTGTTGTCGCGCTGTTTGGGCACATACAAGCATATGAACGTAATGAGTAAAATTATCTCACCATTGTTTCGTTGGGAAAAAGGACTTTGTTGAAGTCTTCTGACGGCCACATTTTGTAGCGATTGCAGAACATAAGGTAATCGTGTGTATGGTTTGTAAATGGTATTTACTTGCTTTCCGGTCGATAAGCTCTCAGGTGGAATTCACTAACAAGGTGTCTTTAAATTGTTCGAACACTCACAATCTTTCAACATTTAATTTATCATGCATTTAATTTAAAATTTACTTTTTTAGAAATATATATATATATATATATATATATATATATATATATATATATTGGGATCAGTGAGTTTTTCCTTCAACGCAGCCTTGGGCATATTCATTGCACCGGCACCGAGGCGAGCAAAGAAAAAACTTCCAGAATCTAAAAAAAACGGAAAATAAAAGATTAGAATTAGAATTTATAATACTAATTAATTAAAAAAGAGAAACTTATAATTATTTTGACCCTTTGATCCTGTCGACTTGAATATTTTCTTGTGAGAATTTTGATGGCCTGATTTGTTGACGTGGGTTTGATCGGAATTTTTGCCGTCTCCAGATTGTTTCTATTTGAGGACTGTTGATTTAGTGAAGGATGATTGAAAGTTGACTGTGAGAATTGTCTGCTTGCTGGTTCTGTGAGTTTTTGAGATGAAATAATGGTATAAATTCGTCTGAATTTGCACATTCTGCCAGAACTTTTAATATCAAATTATCTGTAGAGAAAAAACAAATTTGTCTTAGGGGAATTTTAGTCTTTCTTTGATGGAGGTTTGGAGATATCCTCATGATTGCCGATCCGTAGATGGGTAACAGCAGGTGCTGATAGTGCCTGCCGGGCCTGTTGACGGTCTGGTTGTGAAAAGAAGTTATTGATATTCTTCAGTGATGACTTGTCTTTACCTTATCTTCATTAACTATTTATTTCTTTTTTGTTTTATTTACATCAGTAAATCCACTTCTTATCCTCATTTAGATAATGAATCAACCAATTTATGAAAAAAATTCAGCATAGAGGGTTGTTTCGTGAGATTCGGAAAAGGAGGGAAGAAATTGAAAAAGTTACTAAAGAGTTGTCTGAAAAAACCACTGAACTCGAGGATTATAGAAGAATTTCAATTCCTTTATCATTACATAAACTGATAGTAGACAAATATATGCTAGCGCAACAAAATTAAAGCCCTTACAGGTTTAAATTTCCGAGTTGAGGATTCAACAAAATATGTCGGAATACCACAAAAAGATTATAAAGAAAATCTCCCAAGAAGATCCCGTAATGATCTTGGAGACTGCTTCTAGAATTGCAGCAAAGGAACCCATGGATGCAGGAAATAGAAACCTTGTTTCATCTTCAACGCTTCATGCATCTTTCACTATGGAAGATATGATTGCATCAATGACTGGTAAAATGAGCCAAACACAGAAAAGGCGCGATCAAAGAAAACGAAAAGCGCAATTTTTCCAACAAGCTGAAAATTAGTTGAAAAGGATTTCGGGTCCAGGCTCTTCAGATTCTTACCAAAAGGAGCAGAAAATTGTCCAGCAAGGCGACTATGTCTTAGAAGAAACTCTTAGCGTTAAGATCAACACACATATTATAACTACAGTCCCTGTCGGGGTTTTCAAGGAAATGCAAAAATTGTTCAAGGTTAAGCCAAAGGAACAAATTTTAAAGGAGCAACGAGCTCGTCTTTGCTTTCGATCCATTATGACTGGACAAGGAGAGGAGTTTGTCGTTTTATCCGATTCAGAAAATTGATGATGAAGAGTGGATTGATTGATTTAGTCATTTTCATTTTAAATAAATCTTTAATATGCGAAATTTTTTCATATTCTTTTCAGTAAACATATTAAATTCAATTTTAAAATTAAATAGTAGAGAAATGATAATTAATTAAGAACTCGAGATCTGCCTGATTCTCTTCACTGGTTAGAATTATAGGGTCAGATGGGGTTGATTGGATATGATATGGATCTTTGATAAGTGTGAGTTAAAGACACTTAGAGGAGAGCTATATCCAAATAATATGTTGGGTCAAATGAGTCTCATATGGAACACTTACAGTGCAACAAATTAATAAAATTTAATAATAATATAAAATCCAACATATATAATACATTGAATTTGGAATTCAAAATTCCGAATGACAATAGTAATTTTTTTCTTTTTTAATTTAAATGCGGACTTTGTATTAAGTCAAAGTCAAAAAGATGGTTCGGAATGAATAATTGCGAGATGATGAATAATCTTTGAGATGATGAAGAGGCTAATTTGTTACAGGAAATGAACTTTTAATAATTATAGATTTAATGTTCCATTTTAAAGATTATTTAGACTGGAGAAATATCATGGTTTGTACTCATCACAAAGTACTAGTTTTTAGGAATGTGGCTAGTCGTCAGTCTTAGGTCATCAGTCCACAATTTAAGACTTAGTGGAAGATTTATCTTTCTTTAATTGTTAATTGTTATTCAAGAATGAATCTGATCATTCAACTGAAAATGAAATCAATGTGTACACAATGTGTTTCGAAGCCCGATGGAGCAAAGGCTATCCAAAAAAAGTCAAGTATTTAAATGCACTAAATGTAGCAGATGGATATTACAAAAAAATACAGAAAAAGACAGTTATGAGTTAGATCATGAAATCGTTAGAATGGTGATTTTTTGTGCTGTGATGATTTTTAATGTGATGTTTTGTCCTAGAAACGTTCGAAATATGTTGGCAACTACATTAGAAAATAAGAAATGGTCACTGTATTTGGAATATTTACTACCAAAAGTGGAATTTTCCATGAATACGATTTAGTAGAGTGCAGTTGGTATGAGTCCGTTTGAAATACTGTTTGGACATAAGCTACGGACACATGGGATATATAAAAAGAGGGAACAGTTTTTATTAAGAACAGTGGCACACGAAAATACAATGGTGAGTTTTAACTGTTTTCAAATACAAGTTATCAAAAATCAGAGTCATCGAGTTTTCAACGTGGAGGATGAAGTATTATTGAAGGGAGATAAACAAAAATTCTTAAAAGAAGGAATATGATTCAAAGGCCAGTATCGGATTGAAAAGTTTCTTAAGCCTAGTAGTTTTGAAATTTGAAAAAAAATTAAGCCTCAACGAATTGAATGGTTAAAATAATATGTTTGATAGCCAGACAACAAGGAATAAAAAGTAAGAAAATTCATTAGTTTATGTGGTATTTTAAAATATATTTTTATAACAGCTCTTTCTGAAGTTTTAACTGTTACAAGTTTCGATGACATTTCCAAGTCAAAATGCTGATATTTATTGTTTTATTTGCTTGTCTTACTAAGCGGTCTTATTTAAGATTTTCACAATCTTCAAAACTTTTTTTTCTGAACGATTGAATTGTAAAATCTAATTTTAATTCAAATATTCGTTATTATAGAATTATATTAACTTAAAAATTCTTTACTAGATTTAATAGATGCTATCTTTTAGAATACGTAACTTTTAATAATTTAACGGATGATTAAATCCCTACAAAACGTTAATGTTCCTTCTTGTTTTATCCATTATTTTTTAATTATTCATTTTTTCTGACTGAAAAGCTGTCTAGCTTTCTTGAATGTGTCTTTCTAGCGTATTTCCTTGACTCAATCCTTTTACATTATTATTTATATTGAGTTCATCATTCTTTCATTGAATGTATAAGAAACTATGAAATTAGCAATCTTATATTCAATATTAATACTAAACTTAAGAAATTTGACTGAATTTTCATACAGCAATTGTTAGACACATTGCTGATGTTTAATTTATTTCCGAAATACTTGATTAAATTTGACTCTTTCAATTCACTATAGACCCCATGAGCTATGTGTGGAATGGAATTAATGACGATATTAATATTGTTGTTTTAATATTTGGATTTGTGTTGATGAATAAAAATAAAACAAAGATTTCATGACAAGCTACCTCTGCTATGAATCAGACAAATATTTACAGACGCAGTCAGAAATTTCGATGGATATGGAGAGTGTGCAGTGTGGCCGCAGCAGTGATTTTTAACATTGATAAGATTTCAGCGTTACCAATGCTCTTTGAGGGTATGCAGTCAACAATTACAGCAAAATATTTTGCCTGTTTCACTTTGCTGATTGTCCTCTTTCTGACTTCTGCTGCCATTAGTTCAATTAATTCATTCTGAACATCGTGTCTCAAATAGTGATCCAAGACTTATCCTGCTTTAATCCTACACATGTGTTCTTCCATTGTTGGATCAGCTTTTGCTAATGTTTTCATTATTCTTAGAAAAGGGCCATTCTTGGGTTCTCCGATTTTCTCTGATATTTCTCGAAAAGCTTAGTTGTTTTGGCAAGGTTTTCAACACCTGTCAGGATGCGCTGAAGAACATCACGTCAATGTTGTTTCTCTTTTTCGATTCCATCTAGAATTTTCTGATCAATAGTGTCCCACGTGGTAAACTGCAGCTCCACCTCTAACCACTCTTTTAAGTTATTGGCATGATCTTTAGAAATTTCATGGGCTTTCGAGACGGCCGAAATGTACCTCCATTTACAATTGCCTTCACTTGCTAGCTTACTTTCTTACTTGTATGGACACCCATACAATTTGCAACAGAAACAAAAGACAGCGTCTTTAGTTTTGGAATGTATTAACCATCTTCTATCGACACATTCTCCATTACGTAGTTTTCGAGAATATAGATTTGGTGAAAAATACCTCATCTCTGCATCTATTGGAAATCGATATTCCTTTGATATCCTCATAGGACCTTTTTCCACTTACACATCAATTATTTCTTATTTACAGCATTCCATTGTCCTGGGTCAAATATGTCTTTTTCTGTAATAACACTGGATGCAGAAAGCTCTCAGTAAGTTTTGACATTTTATTCTCGTTGACCATCCAGAATATTTTTACCAGCATTAATGAAATATTTTTTCTTATCTTCGCCAATGTTAACTTCATCGACGTCATAGACATATCTATTGCCAACATCAAGATCTAAATAGCAGGATTTATCCTTCCTTCATTTACTTGGTTTTCTGAGAATCTTCTATCATCTTTGTAAAAAATAAAAGATTCACTTTTCTATAATTTTTATAATGAGGAATCTGTTATTTTTTAACAATAAAACGAAATTGAGCTAAACAAGTTTATCAAACGAAAAGTGGTTTGATGAACTTGTTTAGGGTGATGTATATAGAAATGACAAAATAAATTGACAACAGAACCGAAACTATTATTTTGATTTCAAACAGATAACTCGGCAAAAATAACTCACTAGATTACAACAGAATGTTAGAGTTAAATTGGTCAACGAAGATGTGGATATTTTTTTAATAAAATTAGTATGTCTTTCACTAACGGATAGGATTCTATAGAAATTCTTCAAAATTCGATCGAGGAATTGTATAGGAATTGACGGTAAATAACGTTACTTCCTGCGATTAATTTCTTGTTGTTAAGTATTTGAATCCGGTAATTAATTTATTGTTTTGCGAATTCTTAGATAGTCGGTAAGTAATTACTTGTAAATAATAAATATTAATTTGTGTATTGATTCTCTCGCATTTTCTTTTCTTCTCACATTTTTTAACACTAATTATTATTATTACTATTTTGTATTAATAATATTTTTTATTTTCTTCTTCTTTCTAGACCTTTTTCATTCTTGACTTTCTTCTCTCACATAAAATACCCCATATATATAAATAAAATAAAATAACAAAAATACAAAAAATAAAATAAAATAATCTACAAATATCTTTACAAGAGACGGAAGATAAGAAAATAAAATTGTCTTTTGTCATGAGTCTAAGAAATGAAATTGTTAAAAAAACTGTGAGGTTATTACAATCATCATGCGTTTCTGATACACCATGTGGCCCATAGTTACATTGATTGGGCTGCTCTTCCTTTTGCTGCGTTTTAAAATCCCTTGGTATTTGGTTGGATGACTAAGGCGTTAAGAACTTCAACGAAGATCCATTTTGACTTTTTTCAAATTCTTTTAGTTTTTTCCTTTTCTTGGCTTTTTCTTTATAATTTTCCTGAATCGTACTAGCTATATATGTCTGTTTCCCTGCTTGAATTGCTAACCATGACTGATAAATTGAAAACAAAGACATTAATTAAAATGTTTGATAATTTAACCAGAAAATCCAATTAATTATTACCTTGTTTAAATATATTTTGAAAACTTAAATAAGATACAATGAGCTGCTTATTGCAAAATTTAATTTGTCAATAATAAAATTAATATGATTAATGATAGTAATTAATAATCATCATCATCATAGTAATAGTAATGCCGATTTTTTTCACTTTACTTTGTAAAAATTAATTTTTGATATAAATATGCATGTACCGAAAACGCTGGGCCTTGTGCAGTCGCACATGTTCGCCCCCCTAAAGCCGCCTCTAATATATCTGTATAAGCCTTTTTAAGAAATTGATTATTCACATGTTTCGGTGTTCCATATATAGTTATTAGCAAATATAATTTCTAAAACATTCAAAGATTAAGTTAAATCTTCTTGTTAATAAACATTTAAAATCGAGTAGATCGAGAAAGTTTTTTGATAATTTGACGCTTTGTTAGAATAGAAACTATTTTGTTTCAAAAGATTAGTTTTTGTTCAGCAAGAGGGCTTTGATTCACATTAAGAGTTACAGTTTTGTCAATAATCATTGGTAAGACACTTCAACTCATTAATGAATATAAAAATGAGCAAAGTAAGGCCGTCTCAATTCTTAAAAGTTTGAATTTAATAAATAAAAATGTTTCCATTGATCTCAGAAAAATTTTGAAAAAATAAATCTAGAATTTTGAATTGTAATTTTCAAATATGTAACATTTAAATATCAAAAAGGAAAATATTTATATTAACATTCAAATATTTGCCAAATTATAACTGCTAATGATGATGTATAAAACATTGAAACATGTTCAATAATCAATTTTTAGAAACCTATAGCTAAATTATTTTTCAAAAATATTAAAGTAGCGTTCGTAAGACTCAATAATATACATAAGTGGTTTTATATTAGATCGAAATGGACTCAATCGGTTAAACTACACTTTACTATTGCAATATTCTTCTACCTAATTTATTTTAAATTATTTTTAGAAATTTCTTTTCCTAAAATTAAGGAAGAACTTCAAATAAATGTCTTCGTGACACATACAGAAACCAAATTGTGTTAATAAATATTATCTTCTCTTCCGGTAACTAAAATTATAAGGGGTTAATTTAAATTTTTATCTCGCCAGAATAATTTATTATTTTTTTAATTTAAAGGGTAAAATATTTTTATGTTAATATGCTTATTCAATATTTTAAAATTAAAAATGATATAATAAAACAACTATTAAAAAATCAAACACGTTTTTAAAAATAAAATATTTTTAATGTGTTCTTAAATATTTTAAAAAAATTAAAAATGATCATAAAAATCATAAAAAAATAAAATATCTATCTAAAAATAAAAAATATCTTTTAATGTATCTATTAAATATCTTAAAATTAAAAATATCAAGAAAACAACAATATTAAATATTTATTTATAAATAAAAATATTTTTCATAAGTAATTTTAAAAAACTTTGAAATAAATTTTGAAAATAAAGTTTAAATAATTTTCAAAATAAATTTTCAGGATTTTAAAAATTAAATCGAAAATAATTTAATAGATTAATTTGGGTCGAGATAATTAAATTAAATTAACAGGAAAATTTGTTTTAAAGATGTGAATTATTATATAAATAAATTTTGGTGTTAAAAAAATGAATCCTGATATTGAGGTTGCAACCACTTCTCACAAAAATAAAGGCGAAAAACATAGTAAATAAACTCGGAAGGTAGTAAACCAAATTAGGCAACTTTATTTATGTATCGGTATAGCGCTTAAGAGTCTCAAAAGGAATAAGTTATTTTTACTAAGTGAATGTAGTTGTAAAGAAATTTAATTAAAATTCTTAGGCAAATTTAAATTGATTAAATCCCAAGCAATTCAAATAAATCATCGAAACAGGAAGTCAGGCGGTTGACAGAATCTAAATAACGGTAAATTTCCTCTAACATTTTTTTCTATTGGTATGTAAATTTATTATTATCATTTAGAATAACAAAATAATAATAAAAAAATAAAATAATAACAAAATAAAAATGATGTTGTAATAATGATAATAATAAAAAAACGATTAATACTTATTTCATTTTTTTCTCTATTTAAAATTTTTCAACTTAATATTTTTGTTTCGGAATTTAAATCTACAATATCAGAATATTCTTTAAAATAAATTTATTGAAATTTAAACAGTATTTAAAAACAATTTTTGTAATCATTACTATTTTTAAGTTTGGTTTTGTTTCATGTTATTTTTCAACATTTTTTTTATTTTTTTGACTCCAGATAACTTATTTCAGAGATGGGTTCAAACACATTTTTCATGTATGAATACATTTGATAACTACGCGTTAGCTCCAGATACTTTGAACAAATACATGGATGCCATCAGTAGTGTTACACGAACAAACAACGCTGTGAAAAGTTGGCATCACGTCATTCAATCTCTCTTCTGTCATTATCCAACAATGTACACATTCCATAATAGTAAGGATTGTCAACTACACAAGCATCTATTCTACATTAATTCGTTGGCACAAAGTAACGTCTCAAGAGGAAATACGCTGAATTATCCTCGAGCATTAGCAACATTGTAGAGCAGTATGAGTCACTTGATAGTCTATTGTGCTTCTGATTATTATAATACCTGTCATATTGATTAAAAACAATTACCTCACGAATATTTATGAACAATGTTCATATCATATTGTTGAATAACATTGACTTGAATATCTTATATGCACTTTACTAATATTATAGATTTCCAAATAAGTTCAAGTTAATTGCATGATTTAAATATTAATTATGTATTTAAATATTTATTTTAATTAATCAAACTTATTGTGAAAATAATTATTTAAATTTCAATTAAACTTTTCTTTGACATTATAATTTTTATAGTTAAATTTTCATTTTTAGAATTAGGAGTCTTGTGATTACGTTTCTATGGGTTAAATGTATAAGGGATTAAGTGACTGGGAATCAAATGTAATAACTATTTTTATCAACATTCTTTTGGAAACATAATTTAGAAAATTATTATACATAATTAAAATTTATCATTAATTTAGCAAACACGTATACTTAAAGATACATTTTTCTCTTTGATTTGAAAGTTACAAAGATGCTAACGACTTTCTATATCAAAAATGTAACAAAAAGACAATATGTGTTAGTCATGATCTCATAAAAGTTTCCGTTGGTAAGTTGATAGGTCCTTTTTGTTTTGTGTTTCTAAGGACGCATTCATTATTAACATTCCTGTGTTAACTATTTGTTTGCGTAAAGGACATATACTGACGAAAAACACTAAATAGAAATTTAAACTAAGGAAAAAAGCACTATATATAAACGTTTTTGATGTCATTGACTTTGTTGAATGTTCCTATTTAAAATTTGAGTTGGTCTTTGAGCATTGTATTATTGTTGTATGTTTGTTCGTACAAAGTTCCAATCAATTATTAATTATTACTCATTATAATTACATTTTAAAATTCTGACTGAAATATTCAATTTATAAATTAAGATTTTGGCAGTATCATTTTGAATGTCGATTTTGTTTCAATATTGAATGCACAATAAATTTGTTATATTTCAATGCATAAAGTTTTATTTTAAATGTGTTAAATTGAAAATTCTTATTTATTTCAACAAGATTTATTATTTACATTTAGGACTAAAAGTCCTTCGACTTTTCATAAAGGGCTGGGAAGTAAATTTTAAATAAAATTATATATATATATATATATATATATATAT
>MQRK01215072.1:14806-27514 GCA_001938485.1 Girardia tigrina
ATGATGACTCTGTTATGGCTTGGGGATGTTTCAGTTCAGCTGGTGTTGGTGATATACATATAATCGAAGGTATAATGAATGCCAATATGTATATCAGAATGCTTTCTCAGCATATGATTCCATTATCAGCTCGTTTATTTAAAGATGATTACATATTCCAGCATGATAATGATCCAAAGCACACAGTTAAGAAGGTGAAAGAGTATCTCACCAGAAAAAATATTGTAGTTTTAGACTGGCCAAGCCGAAGTTCGGATCGAAACCCAATTGAAAACCTTTGGTTCAAGCTTAAAACCTTGATTAAATCAGAGGAAATAAAAAAAATCAGATTTAATTGAAGGTATTAAAACACGCTGGAAAAAAATAACTAATGAGTATTGTAATTCGCTTATTGAGTCTATGCCACGTAGAATGGACCAATTAGTTAAAAACAAAGGCTTATTGACAAATTATTAAAATGTTTTTATGTCTTAAATAAATAAATCTTTCTGAGCAAATACTTTTGTTCATCGACTTTTCGAATTTTTCTTGTTTAATAAATAAAAATGAACCAAAATTAAAATTAAGCATATCAAATACATGTAGACGAGAACGAGAATTAAGAATATATTTATTTTTATGTTTTTGTGATTTTATATTTCATAAATATGTTAAAAATACATCTGAGCAAATACTTTTGTCCTTCACTGTAAAATCAAATTAATGTTTTAAAATTTAAATGATTATAAAAAGTAATTTTATGTTAACCAATAAAATTTAAATTAAATATTTTAAATAAAATAAGTCTCTTTAAGTTATTTCAGATTTGGGATGAGAAGTATTAGACATTGCGTGATGAATTTAAGTGAAAGCAATACTATTGATTGTCATAGAGATGATCAAAATTGTGAATGTAAGAAATGTTCTACTAAATGTGTGAGTTCTCTTAACAAAGTCGATTATGAAATCGAAGGTGGGCGATGAGAAACTGACGAAAGGCTATCAAGTGTGATTGATGAGACAAATGGTGTGTTATTGGTGTCAGATTCTGGATCACATTGCGAGATATTCTCGAGTGGGAAACGATCAGGGGAGTTTGTAGGTGCTGGCACTCTCCCCTAGAAATTGCAGACGTTACCGATAATGACGATAGGTGTTAATGGTCAGTTGGTGCTTGCATTTGTGCATTCGGGATTTTCGAAAACTGTTGTGAAAAGGGGGTTAGTACATAATAATGTTAATTTGTTTTGGCAAAATATGATAATTTTGGCGGATAGCAGGAACGTCAGAGTGAGTTCTGGGGAAGTGCAGTTTACGATAAACGGGAAATCATTCAGAGCTGAATGTTCAGTTATGGAGAATATACCACATGGTCTAGGAGTGTTGATCAGTATAGATGTCATTGAGGGGTTAGGAGGCGTGAAAATCCAAGGCAGTTCTGTTGAGTTTGGTGATGGGGGTAAGGGTAAAGATAGCAGTCTCGTTGCGCTATGATTGAAGTTTCTTGAGTTTGTATAAGAAAATAAAACTTCGAAATCGAGTTCAAGGATCACTGGGTGGAAAATAGGATTGGAAAAGTTGAGCACCTGGTTATCTCCTAAATCGATAGTCTGTTTTTAGAGACGATAAATCGAAGAATGCGGCCACTTTGGCAATCTTAGAGAACTGGAAGAGCAAGGGATATTTAATCGATTATGACGAGAGGAAAATGGGTAAGTCAATAGGATCGATTCCTATATTCTGGATAATACAGATAAATAAGGATAAAGTACGTCCAGTTTGCGATTTTAGGAATTTGAAAAAGTATGTGGATGTTTTTAACTGTTCAGCCGACATTTGTTTGGATAAGTTACAGAGCTGGTGTCGTAGGTGTTCTAAATTTTCTATGCCCAATTTGTCAGAGGCGTACATGCAGGTACGGGTTCACGAGGATATGTGACACTGTTAATGGTGTATTAATAATAAGAAGTACGATTTGACCAGAATAATGTTTGGATTAAATATTGTAACATCGGTTGTGACCGAAATTCGAGATCATGTTGATTCATAAATAGATGACATTTTTGTGAACGAGAGTAGAATTCCCGTTGATGAATTTGAAAGATTATTTGGAAAAATTTGGCCTAAGGTACAAGAAACCAGAAAGCATTACAAAAGATCATGAAGTACGGGTATTGGGGATGAGGGTCTTCAAAAAAAGTCATTCAGTGAAGTTAACGAGGGATAATCGAGTAAGAGAAGTATCGGAAGTCCATATCACGACGTGAGTTGTATTCAGTGTGTGGAGAATTGGTAGGTATACATCCTGTGACGAGCTGGCTTCGCCCGACTTGTTCATACTTGAAACGTCTTAGTGAAGGCAAATAAGAGGACAACGTTGGAGACAAGATATTTCAAAAAATCAAGTGGGTAATGAAGCTGGTCGAGGAAAGCGATCTGTGCAAAAGGGGAATGGAGTGTAGACAATTATGAAGGAGTTATATGGTGCGACACGAGCTCGATTGCGATTGGTGTAGAGCTTGAGATCAGGGGTCATAAAATCGAAGATGTGCCGTGGTTGAGAAAGACAGATGATTTGAGACATATCAATGTGGTTGAGCTAGAAGCAGTAGTTAAGGGCTTAAATCTATGTGTCAAGTAGGGGTAAAAAAGGTATCAGTTAAATCAGTCAATAAGTCAGTTGTATATTGGATATCTAACACGTTAGAGGATCGTGGGAAGTTGAGCACAAGGGCTGTTAGTGAGTTGTTGATTAAGAGAAGACTGTCAATCATCAAGGAGTTATGCCAAGAGTATAACATAAAAGTATCGATTGAGTTCGTAAATAGCGTGAGGCACTTGGCGGACGAATTGACCAGAATACCGAGCCAATTAAAACGGGGTAATTGCTGTTTTTCTGTCACAGATAATCAGGACAAGCTTCTAGAGCTTCACAATAAGTGCCATATGGGAGTGAGGAGAATGAAATATTTGTGTGAAAGACTGCACATTGGGGCATCGCACGCGGATATCAAGGATTTAATTTCAAAATGTCAGAGATACCAATCGATTGACCCAACACCGGTAAAATGGAAGAATGGAACGCTAAATATTGACGAAAGGTGGTTGAGATTGGCTGTAGATGTTACTAAGTACAATCAGTAGAAATTTTTGAGCATTATCGATTGCGAGCCTTCCCGCTTTGCGATTTGGAAACCAATAAGGGCAGAGAATGTCAATTCAATTAATAAGGGATAATTATACCAGGTTTCACTCAGATAAATTTAATAGGTTAATGGATAAGTGGAACGTTGAAATTATTTATCGGGCCGTAAACAGATCATACTGTAACTGAATAGTCGAACGAAATCATAGGACTGTAAAGAGAATAGCGTGTCGCTCGAAAATTCACATTTTGGAAGCGGTATGGTGGTATAATAACACGCCACCCGACAACAAGCAACCGCCGAGTTTGAAGATGCATAATTACGTGTCAACCGGTTTAGAATTGCTTAGTAAATCGGTTGGGAGAGCTGATCTTGACTCTTCAGATTTTGTAGAGAATCAGCTAGTATTGGTCAAACCTGATCAATGCATGTCTTACACTCGGCATGAGTCGTCGGATAAAGGGGATAAAGGGAGTCGTCGTGAAACGTGTGGACTCGGTAAAGTATTTAATAAGTTATAACGGTTTCAGTAGCCCCAGACATGTCGCAGACACGTCAGCCAGATCCAGTCGAGATATGGAGCCTGAGGTGTGTGGATGGTGACGAGAACGAGCCAGTGTCGGAGGATCAAACTTAGCCGGAACATTCTGAAAAAGGACGACCTCGGCGGGAAATATGCCAAGCGGCTTATCTTGACGATTTTATTGTTAATGTAGAATCGAATGATGATGAATCTGGTGGGTATGTTAGGAAGGACGAAAATAAGATATTTAACAGTGAATAAAAATGTTGTTTTAATATTCAGCTGAATTGGTGAAAATTCGAATTGTGGCATTTTTATAGTAAAATAAAAAGATTTTCAATCGTTTCGTTATCTTACATCCTAAATTTTATATTTTACTGAAATTAAAAATTACAATGTTATTTCACTTAATGACTAAGTTCGTTGCTTTATTGATTTGAAGATAATTAGGTTTGGCGTTTAATGAAATGAGAAAATGGCATAAATATTCCTCTTTTCCTCCTCAATAATTTATTAATTCAAAGTTTCTAATCTGTTTCTTATGTTTTTTGTTTCTTTAAATTCTTCCCAATATCTGTTATAATCATATGAAGGTTTTTATATGCGTTTTAAGGATACAATACTTCCTGTTTTTAATTCTAAAGGTATTCTTTTCATCCTGCATAATTTAATTTTAATTTCTTTATCCATTTTTAATCGCTGTTACGGCAGCCATTGAGTTCCCCCATAGAACTATTGTAATAATGATGATGATGGTTGTGCTAGGTGCATTTTAGATATTTTAGATTCATTTTAGTTCGACTCGTATTGTATCAAAATATTCACACGAAAGAAAAGTCTTAATGTTTTTTATTTACAACGAAAATGAATATCGTTTTAAAATATCCAATTGATACTCAAATTTTCAAATAACAAAATCAAATTACAAATCAGCAAAATATTCATCTTTTTTCAACAATTTAAATCTCAATAAGTTTTGATTATTTTAAGATAAAAATTAAATTTTTAAATAAATTTTTAGAGACTATATCTGGAAAATATTATCTTTTAGAAAAATTTTATATATGGAAGCAACGGTTATGTAATCAATTTATGTAATCTCTTTTTAATTAAATACTGTTAATAAATATAAATACTTTTAATGTTCAAGCTATAATCTCAACGGCATATCCTCATAACAGCGAATTACAAAACAGCGAGTTACATAACAGCGAATCATCAAAACAGCGAATCCTCAAAACAGCGAATCATCAAAACAGCATATCTCATAACAGCGATGTACTATCCAAATAGAAAAAAATCAATTAGATATAAAATTTTATTTTAAAGAAATTCCAACTTTAAATACTTTGTCAAAATGCAATTGGTGTGCTTAAACTGAAAGAAATTCCACGAATAAACTCCTGCACACCGATTTCACCATCATCAAAACGCTGTTGCAATTTTGAAATACGTTCACTTATTAAATTATACTTTTTATTTTTTTTGTTAATAACTTGCTCAGCATTAATTTGTGCCATCAATGTTTCTGTAAACCCTTGTTCCTTTCTTATACATGATATTAAATCATAAATATTTGGGTCACACTTAATAAATATATAAATATACACTTAATAAATATATTAATAGCAACCTATTTGAAAAAACATTTCAAATAAACACTTCAGAAATTTCTGAAACCGTAATCAATAACAACATATATAATGATTTATTTTACATCTACAAATTATAGATTATGGAATTACATTTGGACGACTTTGTAAAAAATTTCAATTTTGCATCCAGTGATGAAGAGTCAACAGAAGATGAATGGATTACATATAGAAGTAAAAAAAGCAGACAAAATTTTAATAGCAAACAAAAAATGACTTGTTGGAAAAAACCTGGAAAACGGAATAATACTATAAAAGACATCCACAATGATAGAAAAGAACAAATTATGGACAGAAAAATTCCTCTATCTATCCAAATAAAAATGGGACAGATATAGATTCTGGAAATGAATTTTCTAATGATATCTATAATCTTGCAAAAAAAGTAAAAGACTCATTTTAAATGTAAAATAAAACTAAATTATTGAAGCGGTTGTGCCACCCCTCAACATCATTGTTAGTCCGCCGTCTGATGCCATACATATTCCACATTTCTTATTTAATATTTTGAAACCATTGCTGGTGGAAGTACTGGAATAGAGGTCTAATATTTACCGGTGCCTCGTCCCTCAGATTGTCGAAAGTTTGTTGAACAATTTGTTCAGGAACAAACGCCAAAGCCATAAGCATACGTATTTTCGTTCTAAGTTCCTGATTATTACCATAATCGACACTAAAACCTCTCGTGACGTGCTCGATACAACACGTTGTTTATAGAGTTGAAAGCTGGAAATATATCGGAAGCTGAAGTATTACCAGAAATTTCAGCTGCCGCATCAGAATGTATAATCGGAATACTGCGCGTTTCTGTTTTTGCCTGTTGCTTCATCTTACAAATAGTAAACTTTACGATACCGATTTCTGGTGCTGGTGGATGGGAATGCCCTTGTTTTTCAATCGGATGACAGTTATCAATATCTGACCAAAGTCTTCCTTTGCAACCGATGGTACGACATCGCCAAATTTTTCTAATTGAGGTGAATGTATCTACACGGTAGGAAAATCCTCTATAAATACATGCTTCAGAACCTTTTTGAGTTGTTAATATTTCCATTTAGTTTTTTCACAAGCAAAACTTAAAAATAATGTTATGAAAAAATCAAAAATTAAAACAAGCTTTAAATTGTATTATTAATAAAATATATTTAAAAAAATTATATCTTAAAATATTTTATTAATATAAATATTCTCCAATTTAAATGACAAAAATCTCATTTTAAAATGAAAAATTTCATTCGCTGTTTTGCGGAATTCGCTGTTTTGATGAATCGCTGTTTTGGAATTCGCTGTTTTGAGAATTCGCTGTTTTGACATTCGCTGTTTTGGGATTCGCTGTTATGTAATTCGCTGTTTTGTAATTCGCTGTTTTCGGGTATAATCATCTCAACCAATTTATTAAAAGTATAAAATAAGATAAGTTAGTAAAAATATTAGCAGTTTAAATTTTATGAAAGTCGTTAATAAATTCGCAAATTTATAATATTAAAAATTGTAATAAATAACATATAAGTATTTCCACTACTTCTAAATTCTTACAAATGGGTATAAGACATCACAAAAAAATTGCTTTTTAAAATGAAAAAAAATTTAAAAGCCAAATACAGTCTAACCCAACTTTACTAAAAAAGAAAAAAACAAATATATATTGATAAAATGAAATCAGAATGATAATTTTCTATGAAAAACAAAACTCATCCATTTAAGCATATATTTATTGACAATATATTTCGACGGATCAACCGTCATCTTTAGGTCACTGATTGATAATTAATTTACCTGTATATAAATACAATATGTTAAAAATACAAACGTTACTTTTACAGTTGAAAAAGAAACTAATGGAGTCTTACCTTTTCTGGATCTTTTGTTTGAAAGAAAATCTCTTAGTTACGAGACTGGAATTTATGGGAAGCAAACTCATACAGGTTTATATGCTTTGCCGGACAGTTTTGTGAACCGAAGTATAAAAGAAACATGATTAAAGGCTTAATTTATCGCTCCTGGTTGTTTTCTTACACTTTTGTTAAATTTATAGAAAGTGTTAATAATCTGTTCTTTGATAAATCAGAATGTTATTCTAAATTTTTTCTGGATAAATTAATAATGAAAACTGTGGACAAAATACTTTTGAAAGATAGTTAGAAAAATCAGAGTTTAGCTTCTCCTGGTGGGTCTAAGAAAGAAATCGAAGGATCATTAGATATTAATAATATGCCTAAATATTGCTTAATTGTACCTTATTCTGAAGGATTTAAAAACTTTAAAAATGTATTGTTAAAAACAACTAACATTGATTTAAATTTAAAAATTATATCACGATTTCATAAAATTCAAAATATGTTCAGTAATAAATTTATTACACCTTTAACACTTTGTTCTGATATTGTTTATATATATAAATGTTATGGGTGTGATACCATGTACATTGGAGAGACAGTCCGTCATCTTTGTAAACAAATTCAAGAACATGGTCGAAAATAGAGTAAGAGTAAAATTGCAGAACAGAAAAAATGTAAATGTGATGTTAATACTGATAATTCCAAAATTCTATGTAAGCATGTTGATAGTTATTGGTAGAGTATCATGCGAAGCATTGTTAATTAGGTCACGTTGCTCTAAAATCAATGTTCAATCGGCAGTCTCAGCCAACTTATTGAGAATTTTTGATTACCGTTATTTCATGCAATCGATTACAGAATCATCATTTTCGTATTTATATACAGGTGAATTAATTATCAGCCAGTGACCTGAAGATGACGGTTAACCTTTTGCAGTCGTATGTCGAGCTATACTCGACATGATGTTTACATCAGTCCTATTCACTTGTAATTTAATAAAAGATATGCAGCTGATAGCGTGCTGCAGTGCAGTTTCTGTTTCTGTGAGTGTGTGTGTGTATGTATGAGAGCAGGAGTGCAGCACCATAACAAATAAACATAATATGCATCCTGGTGACTGTTCTGAGAGATATCATACATCTAAAACTAACAAAACTTAATAGCATTATAATTTACATGTACATTTTGGAGACTCCAATGTAAAGTATTCTACAGTATTTTTGTGAACGTTTACAGTTTGTAACACTTCTTTGTAATAAATGTATACTGAGCAGAAAGACTTACATGCGTTCCTTCAAACTTCTTACAAAAAGAACACATGTTCTGTTGATTATTAATTTGATTTAAGACCTCATTGATAAAGAAAAACAAAAAACACAAGGTGAAATAGTTTAGTATTCAAATTATTGTAACAATTATGTAAATGTGGATTTGTGCATTTTAAAAAAAATGCGACCTGTGGTAGCGACTGATGAAAAATTTTACGACTGCAAAAAGTTAACTATTTTCTCAAAATAATTTAAAGAATAGGTAATGTTAATTATTCATGTGATTTATGAAGTTCATAATAAAATTATAATAATAAATAAAATATTTAATAAATAAAAAATTAATTTTAAATAATACTAAAATAATTTAAATAATACATAAAATTTAATAAATTAAAAATTTTCAAACAATTTGTAATTTAAATTTTTTGTAATATAAGAGAGATAATTAAATTGTGAACTATCGATAAATTTTTGTCATCGAAAAATAGAAACTTCGGAAAAAACTTGCGGCAATATTTTTAAAATAAATTCATTCAATTCCAATTATTTTTCAAAAGTAGTTTATTGAGTCTTGTGAAAGCAAGTTTAATATTTTGAAAATATAATTTGATTAAAGCTTTTTTATATAATTATTGGACATGTTTCGATGTTTATAGACATCATCATCAGCAATTTTGGGAAATTTAGTATAAAAATATTAAATTGTTTTAATAATACGATTTTAAAAGGTATATTAACTTTCAATGGAAAATTTGAAAATAAATATTATAATTTATTAATGTATTATTGGGTAATAATGGCAAAAGATATTTAGAATGGGCAAAGTAAGGTTATTTCAATACTTAAACATTCTTTTTTTCCAATGGTTGCAAGTAATAATCACCAGTTGAGACCATGCTCATGGTAATATGTCATTTTAACCAAACAAAAGTAACAGGATAATCCCTTTAAATATTTACTTAAAATCTTAATTTTATTTAAAAAAATCTAACTTGTGCATTTCAAAAATTTTATCTTTAAAATATTCTACTTTCCTTTATCAAAATAATAATTTGTTAAAAAAATTTTTTTTAAAATGTTTTAATATATTATTTTAAAAAATTATTTTTAATTTATTTCAATAAAAAAATTAATTGTAAGAATATCTATTATTTACTTAATATAAATAAATGCTATTTTACATAATAGTAACCTTTTATAAATTTTCATAATTAAATAAGGTTAATAACAAATACATTATAAATAATTTTTACTTGGATAATTTGTATTCTATCTTGAATTATTCTGCTTAGTTTATTTAATTCCATTTTTCTCCATATTTGCGACGTGTTTGTTTCAGATATCAACTCAACATCAGCAATCAAAGAATATATCCTATCTTGTATATTTTGGAAAAATTCTTCATGATTTAAATTTTTATTTTTTAATTGAGCAGTTGCCATAAATAATAATTCTTTCAAATTTGTATGAGTACGACGTCGTAGCATTTCTCCAATAGGGTTTTTAAAAACATGTGAGTTTGAGATATCTAACTTATTTAATTTTTAATATAAAAATAATGATTATTACTTTCATTGCCATCGTAGTTCGTTGAATATAAACCCTTCGCATTTCTAAATATTATTCTAATTACTATATTAAGAAAATTTTAAAATACTTAATTAGATTTGAAAAGTCAATAATATTTGAATATTGCCTTTCTAATCCATTTATCTGATTATGTAATTTTTCAAGAACATTAGCATAATTGTTGTTATCAATATTAGTAGAACAATTCCAAAAATAAATTAGTGTAATAGTCCAAATAATTAATATAATTATAGTAAAAAATTTAAACCATTGAAGTATTTTCATGTTAGATTTACTAACTTTTAACTTAAAAAATACTTAATTGAGGATATATCATACCGTTTTAAAATTTATCTTAGTCCTACTTAACAAAACCGAACTTTTAAAATGAGCGGCAATTTAACCACATTGTTTAAAACGATTTTCAATTTAATACTATAATTTTGTTCTTAAATTTTGAAAATACATTTAACGTCTGCATAATACAAAATATTTTTTCATAAATTAAATTTTTAGATCTTTCGTTTATATTTATTAAATTTAGTAGTATTGTTCACATGTTTCTGCTCAATATTTTCGCATTATCTGGAAGTTTGTTTTTAGAAACACCTGATATTAAAGTTCTTTGACCTTTAATAAGTCTTGTAATTATAAATATAACTGTAGCAATCTTTTATGAAATATGTAATCATTTATTCTTTTCATTCATTCTAGTAATCAATTGTAAAATTTTGACATAAAAATTTAGTTTTTGCAATTAATTTAAAAAACTTTTGAGAAAAATAACTGAAGCTATTTATTAAGAACACCAACATGGGTTTTCAAACTTTTATTTTTAATACAGTCAGAATTGTCTTTTGGACAACTCTCAGCAAAACTCTCGTCATTCGACATCGTTCTAAATTGATAATTTTTTGTTACTGTTTGTTAATAAACAATTATTCGAACAAATTTTTCATTATTTTCAGATTTTATATTTACAGTTCAAATTTGGTAATTTTAGTATTAATTTTATTTACATATTAATTTTATTTAAAAAATATTTTATTGAAAGAAGGAACATTTATTTAATTCAAAACTTAGTTAAAACTATTTATTTTATTTAAATTTTAATATGAAAATTTGAAATGATTTAATATTTTTAATGTTTTTAAATATCTTATGCTGTACTTTAAAATGTAAATTATATTCGCATAATTATCTATCGTGAACATCCAAAATATCAATTTTCCATCTGGGTGGGAGAAACACATTTCCAAATACTAAACTCAACATACAAAATTCAACAAACCAATTTCAACATACCAAATTTAAAATATTCCTCACATCCCCCTCCATTTTAATGGCTTTAGCCATTCCACATTTCTGATCAATATCTGCCATCATCTAATTGTATCTCGGAACTTCTTTCATGTCGTCGGTTCTTTATTGTGGCTGGGCCCATATATCGATCCTCATCCTTCGTTACGTTTTCTTTCTTTATAAGCACTTTATCTCCTATTTGGAATACTCGTTTCGTCTGTGTCGTGGTTTTATTCATTTCCTTCTCGACATGTCTTTTTCCATCGGTGTTTTTCCACCAATGTCTTACTTTTCTACCAAAAATTATTTCTGCTAGAGATATCCCTGTGGTTGCCTGAATTGTGCTATTTAGCATAAACTCTATTTCTGGCATGGTTTCCGTCCAATCTTTGTGGACCTCGTCTTTCATAAGTATATTCATGGCATCCCTAATTGTTCTGAATTGTCTCTCAACAATGCCATTGGTATTGTGGTGGTAAGGACTGGAATACACTATCTCAGCTTTAAATTTATTTGCTGTTTCTTTAAAAAGGGCTGATTCGAATGTTTTTCCTCTATCGACATGGATTTCTTTTGGTGGTCCGTATTTCCAAATCCATTTGTCTAGTAATACCTTTCGCACGGTTTTCTCGTCTTGATGAGCTACTGCGTTCAAAATAATGTATCTGCTAAATTGATCGATTATCGCTAGTATGTATTGATATCCATTAATATTTCTTTTAAAAGGTCCGCAGAAATCCATATATATTTTTTCGAATGGTTCATCAGCAGATTGTTTAATATGTTTCTCTTTTGTTTTTGTTATTAAGGTCTTTCTTTTCTGACAATTCATACAACTTTGCACAATTTCCTTTACCGTTTTTCTCATATCTTCCATATCGAAATCATCTTTCAAATAATTATAAACTCTCTTGCTACCAGCGTGACACAGCATCTTGTGTATTTCTTCCACGAATTCAGTCATTTTACCTTTCGGAATCCAGTATTTGTTATCTATCGTCGTTACGATATCATCTTTCAGTAACCATTTCTTTGTTTTCCCAGTTTTGATATCTGATCTAATCTGTTTTATCTCGTCATTATCTTTCTGCCATTTGAATTCTTTGGATTCATCTTCTAACGCTAGGATTCTTGTTTTAACTTTATCTTTCTTAGCTTCATCATACATAGTTTGGAATTGTACACACATTTCACATGAATTTCTCGACATTGCATCAGCGTTAGAGTGTTTTTCACCTTTCTGATATTCCATTGTCATATCCAACCCACTTACAAAATTTATCCAAGTTTGAAATTGCGGAGTGATTAGGTTCTTTGTCGTCATCATAAAGGTAATGGCTTTATGATCCGTTCTTAATAGAAATTTCTTGCCGTAAAGATAGTGCTTGAAGTGTTGTGTAAAATAGTAGATTGCCAGCAGTTCTTTTC